>JAAOMT010000557.1:145493-268305 GCA_016748015.1 Geosiphon pyriformis | reverse complement strand
TGCACCAAAAAAAAAAAAAAAAAAAAAAAAAAAAAAAAAAAATAAAGAAAAAGAAAAAAAAAGAAAAAAATTAGTTTCTGTTAATTGCCATGATCAAGAACAATTGGTCTAAATCATTAAAGGTTCGAGGCATTTATGCTAATGACATCTGTCTCAGAACAAAGATAGAAAATACTGATTTTAATTCCAATTAAAATCCATAAGATTGGAGAACATGAATTTGTAAATTGGATTTTGTGTTTTTTTTTTGATAATTATTGTATTTTGGATTATGGATATCTGATAAGTAGAATACAAAGTAAAATTGATTTTTAAATAACTTGTCTTTTCAACTTCTACAATTATTTGTTTTTATATATTCTTTTGGTTTTACAGGATTGTTTTCAATTGCTTTACTATTGCTAACTATTGCTTGTTATTGCTAGCTATTGCTTGTGTTTGTCCTATGTTATCTCGAGTTGTACCACATTTTTCTTGTCACATTTTTTTGTCACATTTTTCCACAGCTTTTTGGTTTTTCTATTCAGGTAACATTATTTCTCTTTTTTAAAATTGAGCTTCTGCAAAATCATCTATTTTAGCCAAGTTTGTGTTTTCTATAAAGAACTCAAATGTTGTCCTCAGTATTGCTTTTTGTATAACTTCAAATTGGGTGTTTGTTATCCATCCTATGTTGTTAACTGTGATAGTTTTTAGAGTTTTGTCTAGTAGTACCATTGGACAGTGTTTAAATGCTGAATATAGTCAGTATGTTGTTTTGTAATATAGGTTTAAATTGTTTCTTTCCATAAATTTTTTTACTTGTCTGCAGACTTTTTTGTTGATTGTTTGATGGTTGAAGTCTTTATATGGATTATCTAATCCTAATTGTAATCCAATTTTAAATAGCCAATAGACAAATAGAAGTTTCTTTTTTTATTTCTTCACATTTTCAGGTGTCTATTCTTTTGTTACCAGCTTTGGTGTTTGCTTGTTCAGATCCTCCCTTATTTCCTCAATTTTCACCTAACACAGTTTCATTTCTGTCATCTTCCCCTTCTCCTTAACTGTGTTGGGTCCTATCCCCGCTGTATCTCTTTTTCTTTTTCTTTTATAGGGAGAAGTTTGCTTGTAAGGATGGGACAGCTTAGTTCTAGTTGAACTTTTGTCCACCCCTTTCTTGCTTCTATCCCTGTATCATATCTTTTTTTTATCAATTGTGATTTCTATTTGAGCAAAAAATTGTTGAATTGCATCAAACAGTTGTTTCAAAAGTTGTAGAATTTGATCTGAAAGGTCCATGTTAAAAAAAGTTCTATCATTTTCTCATTGTTTTCTGGATGGTATATATACTTGACTTTCCCAATTTAATTTGCTACATGTTGTCTATGTTTCAATGACAATAATTAATTCCAGATTTTGTAATATATTTTCTGGTCTGATTAATGGAATTTGTGTTCCTAATTGATGTACTGATAATAATAACTGTTGTTTTACATAATAAATTTTTAATTAATTCTCATGAGCTACTTTCTTTAAAATTCTGTCTTTCAATTGTAATTTGTAAGCTTTATTTCCTAATGCTTTGTGTATGTGGAATGGGCCATTCCACTTTGGGTCAAACTTTTCACTCCATTGTTTTTTTGCTTTTGTACAATGTAATAGTACTTGGTCTTCAATCTTAAATTTCATTGGTTGTTCAAGTAGGTGATCATCATGTTTTTCTTTTTGTCATTTTCAAGTATTACTAATATTGTCAGCCACTATTCTATGATTGTTTTCTAATGTTTTTATTAACTGGTATGTTTTTTGGCGTAAGATATCTTTAAAATTTTTTTTGTTGATAGTTTTTGTTAAGTAGGATGCTATTTCTTATTCAATAGGTAACATTGCTTTTCTTCTATAGACTAATTTGAATGATGTAAATTGTGTTATATTTTGCTTTAATGTTTGATATGCAAAAAGTACAGAAGATATGAATAAGTTCTATTCTTGTTTGTTTTTGTAACTTATTTTTGCTAATGCTTCATATAATGTCCTGTTAAACCATTCTACCAGTTTATTTGTTTGTGGGTGATATGATAACGATAATGGTCATTTTATACCAAAATGTTGACTCAATTCAGTTAATATAGTATTGACAAAATGTGTTCTTTGGTTTGATAACAGTTTTTTCGGGCATCTATGTCTGCATATTAAATCTTGGTATACAAATTTGGCTACTGTTTTGGCATCAACTACTTGGATTGCTCTGACTTCTGGCCATTTTGTAAGGTAGTCTATGACTACAGTAATATAACAATTTCCTTTAGATATAATCGAAAGGGAACCAACCAAATTAATCCTAATTCTATCAAATAAATTTCCAACTGAAATGGATCAAAGTGATTCCATTATCCTGGCTCTTCCTCTTTACTGACATGAGTCACAATTGAGAACATATTTGAAGATATCCTTATATATTGTAGGCCAATAGTATAGATTTGTTGTTTTTTCCAGAGTCATATTTTTGTTAAAGTATTCTGCAATTGGATCAGAATACATACTATATAATATAGCTTCTTTTTCACTGTTCTTAATCAATTGTTGTGGAGTGGTGTGGTTTCATCATTCTCAATGATAGAGTTGGTTATTTTGAATAAAGTAATTTCGTGCTTGTTTCCATATGGTATTTTGTTTTTGTTAAGATAATATCTTCTTAAAACGTAGTGTTGATAGGTACTAATATAATCACTAATAAGTAAGTGTGTTTATGGATCTGAGATTAGGTTTGTGGTATCTTCAACAAACTGTCGGCATTGGTGTTCTTGAATCTTTTTTTGTAATGAACTTTGAGTGGGAATTGTTGTAGATAAGTATTCTATTTTGCATATTTTCTTTCCAGCTGTAAATTATTAAGTAACCAAATAAGTTCTTTATGATTGGTATATAAGTCAAATGGTTGCCTAAGGTAATATTTCCATGTTTGTATGGCCCAATAAATGGTGAGACATTCCAAATTGATTGCACTTTATATTTTTTCTACTGGACTGGTACTGTAATTGACATAGGCAATTAAATATTCTCTTCTGTCTGGTTCTATTTATGATAATACAGCTCCTAATGTATTTTTTGATGCATCTGTAGTGACAATGAATTGTTTGGTGAAGTTAAGATAGATCAGTATTGGAGATGTGATTAGTCACTATTTAAGATAGTCGAAGATTTTTTGTTGCTCTTTATTTCACAAGTATGGCACATATTTGGACAACAAGTGATAAAAGGGTTTTGTGATAGTTGAAAATTCTTTGACAAATTGGCAGTAGTATCCAGCCAATCCTAAAAATCCTCATAGCTTTTGTAGGTTGATTGGGGCTAGAAAATCCTTGACTTTTTGAATTTTGTCTGGATCAGGTTTTACTTTATTCTTGCCAATCATGTGTCTTAAAAATTTCAGTTTGGTTTTCCTGAAGAAGCATTTATCAGGGTTGAGTTTTAATCCAGCTTCTTGAAGATGTTTGAAGACTTGTTGCAGATGGAGCAAATATTTGTCAAATGTTTCTGAGAAGACATTGGTGTCATCCAAGTATACTACAACTGATTTCTATAAGATTCCTTTATACACAACATTTATAAGATGTTGGAAAGTAGCAGAAGTATTGCACAGTCTGAAAGACATTATGTTGAATTCAAAATTTCTGTTTTATGTGGTGAATGCCATTTTCTCTTTGTCTTTTGGATCCATTTCGACTTGTCAATATCCACTGGTTAGATCTAATAACAAAAACCATTTTTTCTTTCTTAAGTTGTCTAGGATTTCTTAGATAAAAAGAGTAGAATAGCTATCTTTTCAGATAATACTATTTAATTTCTGGTAATTTACACAGAATTGTATCTTTCCATTCTTTTTTGTGACTAAGACCACTGGAGAGAACCAAAAGCTTAATAATTCTTTAATCAGTCTGTTGTCAAGCATTCATTGTACTTTCTGCTTAATCAGATTATTATCAGATAGAAGTACTCAATAAGCTTGCTGCTTAATAGGTCAAGCATTTCCAGTATTAATTTGGTGTTTCATGATGTCAGTACATTTGAACTTATTTTCACTGACAAAGACATCAGTATATTGGTTTAATAGAATCTTAAGTTGCATTTGCTGTAAAGTGCTCAGGTTTTCCAGATTGAGTTTATTGATTTCTTTTGGCATAAACAAATAATTTTCCTTTGGCAGGTTCCATACTTGTGAGGTAATATCACAAAACAAGAACAATTAAGCAAAATCTGGAATGAGCTAGGGTTTTTCTGGATTCTGAATATCTGAAGATATAGAACCAACTAAGGTTCTCTCAAAGATTTTGATAACATTTTCAATCAGATTGTGGATGGGAATTTTGAAGTGTTTATGAGCTTTAACTGGTAAGTACAGATTAGCAATGTCAGCTAGTGAGCAGATTTTGGGATTGGCCTTGAAGACTAATTCTTAGTTCTGAATTTTCCAGTTAACTTTGAAAATGTATTACCAATAAAGAGAAATGAAAATGATGATGTCAGTGTAGATAAGTTCTATCTGGTCACTATCTTCTTTTGTAAAATTGACCATTACGTTTCCTCTTTCACTTGAGCCAAACCCATTGATTCCTTAGGCAGTAAAGCCTAATTCTTCTCAGGTGATAACTGGGGCTAGTTGGAGTATTTTGACTAAAGATAGGAAAATGGCTTGGACAATCTTTTTGTGAGATTCGATCTTATAGGATTTGTTTAAATTGTTCTATAACATTACGATAATGTTTCCCATATATCTGGCATTGATAATTTCTTTTTTTACATCAATTTCTTTCTTTGCAAGGCTTAATCTAAATGCTACTTGTACTATGATGTTAACAGAAATTTCTAGTGCTATTTTGAGATCTATTTTTACCAGAGAATATGAGACTATAACTATGGGTGATTGTCCAGGGTATCTTAAGTCAAAACCTGTGTCAGTTTTATGTGCTCTTTCTGGGCATATTCTTTTGTCATTATTACTGTACCATTTTAATTTTAATTTTAATTCTTTGAAGAGATTAGAATACAGAAGATATTGTTTTATTTTGGTAGTCTGATTTGGCTCTTAAAATAACATGTCCTTGGTGAATAATTCCTCTTTTTTCTCAGGCTCAGGTAATTTGGTGATCGGATATAGGATTCTAAAAGGCGGGTTGAATATGAGATCACAATATTGAAAGTGGCAAAGAATTAAGCAGTAATTGCATAGTTTGGTATTTAGATCAACTAACCACTGTTCTTGCTCTTTTTGGGTCAGGGCTAATTCTTGATATCAGTTCTAAAATGTGTCAGGGTCATTTGTGAAGAAATCATCCACAGAGTAGTCAGTGTTACTGGAGGTTTTTGGTCTCTTTTCTTGAATGTTGTAAATGTCTGTTGGTTGCAAATTCACGTTTTTTAGAAGTAATTGAACCTCTAATAACTGAATTTATCTTCAAATTATCTTCTATAATTTGAACTTGCTGGGCTTATAAGTGGAATGGCCAATTCCTTGCCAGTTACTTTATGTAGTTATGTTGTAGTAAATATCAACTCTTTCTCAGAAATTGCTCGTCTAAAAGCTCACTAAAAATATGTAGTTACTTTGCTGTAAAAGTCAACTCTTCTATAAGAATCTCGTCTGTAGACTACCCTAATAATTGTAATAAGAAAATAAAAGAAATATAAAAGAAATATAAAAGAAATTGAATTCTGTCAAGGGAAACGTTTTCTATCCAGGCCTGGAGTCACTAATAGTTTACTGAAATTGGTAGCTAATCAATTTCAAAACATTAGTTGGGTTTTGGGAATTTTCCAAGTGCAATAATTAAAAAATTTGGTTTTTCAAATTATTTGATATTTATTTCTTTTTGTGTGTATAGGAATGGTTCTAAGTGATAAATCTAAAGTAAGATACATTTTCTTGAAGAGAAAAGCTCTTCTTTTATACAACTTGTTGTAGTACTAGTCTATAAACTTGCACTTTTTCTCTTTGTTCAAATTTCGGCAAACTAAAGATACATTTTGATGGACTACAAGTTATTTTGCTGAACTATTGATTAATTTGGGTGAACTATTCATAATTTCGGTGAATTTCTATAAATTTCGGCGAATTTCTGTAAATTTCGGCGAATTTTTGAATGTTACAAAGTTCAGGGTATTGTGTAATTTGATCATTCTACTTTTTGTTATACTAATTGGATTATTTAATTGAATCGTGATATGTGATAATTGATTAAATAATAAATGATAATTTGAAATAATATTAATATACTAATTAATTATAGGAATTATAAGAGTAATTTCATACTAATTAATAGCTAAAATTCTACTGGTAACATAATCTCCTCCTCAAGACTGAGCTCCATTAAAGTCCAAGCACTATCTGTGATATTGAAATAGTAATCCAAAATAATTGAAGTAATCTGGTCTGAAAATTATTGAAATTTCAGTTCTGTGAGTTTGCCAATATATTAGACTTTCATTGGTTGCAGTATTAGATTTTGTAAAACATTTTCACAAGTATTAAACAAATCATAGAGTCTAAAAGCTGCTCTAAGTTTGTAGCAAGTGTTTGTTGGTCCAGCTGCTGTTTTGAATTCATTATAAATTTGTTTTTGTATAGCTTCAGAAGTGAGATTTGTTGTTTTAAGTTTCAGTTTTCGTTCATAAAGTGTCTTTCCAATGTGAAAGTATTTATAGATAGGGGTGTGTTCATTGTTCCGTTTATTGAGAAGTAGTAGAAGTTTTTGTTGTATTGTAGCATTTGGTGGAATGTCAATAAGGGCAATTAAAAGATTTTCTTCCAGTGCTTGCTTCAAAAGTCTTGGTAACCTATTTTCAGAGTGATTTCTTGTTTTTCTTCTATAGAGGTGATAGTTCTGTAAATAATTTACTACTGGGGCTGTGGTTTCTTTCTGAATGTAATTAATTTGACTTCCATTAATCGTTATGAATAAGTCAGGAAGTGTTTTCAAGGCTAACATTAACTTTTGGGATATTTGTTGAATATTTCGGGGAATAATCATGATAAAATTGACTAATTATAAAAAGAAAGAATAAAGAAAATTATTTTTGGATATGGGGTTTTTATTTGTTTTTGGGTTTGGGTGTTTTTTGTAATTATTTACTATTTTTTGTCTTTGTGTTTTTATTAAAAAATATTGTAAAATTTAAGTGTTCAAGTTTGGTTGTTGTTTTATTATAATTATTGGTTCTAAATTTTGGGGAATATCTTTAGGATTAATTAAAGGGGAATGTGTACCAATTTGTGGAATTAATAGTTCAGGATTGTTTCTGGAATAATAGTGTTTTAATCTGTTTCCATGTGCAATTTTTGCTAGTATTTTGTCATCAAGTTTTAACTTGTATAATCTATTGCCTAGAATTTCGTAAATATAAAATAGTCCATCCCATTTATGTTCAAATTTTCTACTCTATTGTTTTTTAGCCTTAGTTCTGTGTAAGAGAACTTTATTTCTAACTTTAAATTCGTTGGTTATGGGTGGTAATTTGTTGTCATGTCTTTCTTTTTGTTGAGCTTGGGAATGTTCAATATGAGTTGCTGCTATTCTTCTTTTTCCTTCCAGTGTACTAAAAAGAGTGTAGGCCCTTCTTTGGAATGTTTCTTGAAAGTTTTCTTCATTAATTGGTTGCACAGAATATGTTTCTACTGTGAAATTAATTGGTAATGTTGCTGTCCTTCCATAAGTAAGGTCAAATAGTGTGTGTTTTGTAGTATCTTGTTTTAGTGTTCTGTATGCTAGTAACACTGATAAAATAAAGATATCCCATTTCTGCTCAAAATCTGTTGAGATTTTGGCCAACAATTCACACAATGTTTTGTTGAACTGTTCTACAAGTCCATTTGTTTGAGGGTAATAAAGTGATGATAGATGTCTTTTGACATTGAATTGTTCACAAATTTTTTGTATCAAGTTGTTCACAAAATGTGTTCTTTGATCAGATAAAAGTTCAATTAGACATCCATGTCTACAAATAATGTCTTCATAGATGAAATTTGCTACTGATTTTGCATCTGCTCTTCGGATGGCTCTAGCTTTAGGCCATTTGGTAAGATAATCTACTGCTACTGCAATATACTGATTTTCTTGGGTTGTGATAAGTAATGGTCTGATTAAATCAATTCCAACTCTGTCAAACAGTTGTCCAACTTTGATTGGATTTAAAGGTTCTGTGAGACGAGTTCCTCCTCTTCTTTGACAACTATCATAAGATTCTACATATTGTCAAATGTTTTTTTGCATGTGAGACCAAAAATAATGTTCAAGAGTTCTTTGAATTGTTCCATCTCTTCCCAAGTGTGCTGAAGATGGATCTGTGTGCATGTTATATAAAATTGTTTCTTTTTTATTTTCCTGTACTAATCTAAGTAGTTGGTTTGGATTTTTACAATTTTTGTAATAGATTTTGTTGTGGTGTATAAAATATTGTTTAAATTGGTGTTGTAATCAATGTTTTTTACTTGGGGACCAATTTTCTGGCATGGTGAGAGTCTCCAAATAGTTTTTGATGTTGTTGTAGTTTTCTGGATCTATTGTTGTTGATTTTGTTGTTTGTTTTGCTGTTAAGTTTGTTGGTGTTTTGTTGGTATTAATGTTGGTATTAATATTGTCTCATCCTTGAGAGACTGTCAACATTAGTGTGTATTTTTCCTGGTTTGTGATATACAATATATTTGTAGTCTGCTAAGAAGTCATTCCATTGAGACTGTTTGGCACTTTGTTCAGTTTTCTTTTTATTGAGCCATTTGAGACCAATATTGTCAATTATGATGTCAAATTCTTTTTCATTCTTCAGATATTGTTGAAAATATTTAAGAGCCCAGATGACTGTGGCAGTTTCTAATTCAGTTGAGCCATATTTTAGTTCTGTTGGTTTGAGTGTTCTACTAGCATAGACGATGACTTGTTCTTGTCCATTTTCATTTAATTGTGATAAAATGGCACCAAATGCTATGTGTGAAGCATCAGTGGCTAATTGGAACCGTTTGTTGAAGTCTGGGTAAGCAGGAACTGGGGCTGTTGTCAATTTTGTTTTGAGAGTTTCAAAAGCTTTTTGTTGTTCTTCAGTCCATTTGTATAACACATTTTTGTTGGTAAGATAATTGAGTGGTTTGGCAATTTCTAAGAATCTTTTTATGAATTTTTAATAGTAAGAGATTAATCCTACAAATCTTTGTAGTTTTGTGGTATTTCTGAAAGTTTGAAAGTTTTTAACAGCACTAATTGTTCCTGGGTTTGGTTTGACTCTATCTTTACTAACTATGTGTCCAAGAAAAATCAAGCTTGTTTTTCCAAAGTGACATTTTTCAATGTTTAACTTTAATTCTGCTTTTTGTAATCATTGAAAAACTTTTCACAGGTGAATGAGGTGGGCTTCAAAGCTTGGTGAGTATACATCAGTGTTATCAAGATAAACAACTACTGATTGCCACAAGAGCCCTTTATATACAACAACCATGAGTCACTGAAATGTTGTTGGTGCATTGCAGAGTCCAAAAAACATAACATTGAACTCATAGTTTCCTTCTTGGGTGGTAAATGCTGTTTTGAGTCAGTCTTTTGGGTCCATTTCGACTTGTCAGTATCCACTTTCCAAGTCCAAAATTGAGAAGAACTTGGCTTTTCCTAAAGCATCTAACATGTCATCAATTCTTGGAAAAGGGTAGGCATCTTCAATTGTTACACTATTCAATTGGCGATAGTCAACACAAAACTGATTTTTCTATTTTTCTTTTTGATAAGGACTACTGGTGAGGCCCAAGGACTTCTTAATAGTTGAATCAATCCGTTATTAAGCATTCTCTGGACTTCTTCTCTGATGAATTGGTGACTGGCAGGTGGTATTCTGTAAGCTTGCTAATGTTTTGGTGAAGTATCTCCTGTATGGATTTGATGTTGAACAATATCCGTTTTTCCCAAGTTATTGTTGTCTTTTGCAAATATATCTGCAAATTCAGCTATCAATTGTTTCAATTGTCTTTGTTGTTGAGGTTCTAAGGGACCCATGTTGATATAAGAGAGTTTTTCTTTTAAAAGATGGTAGTTTTCAGTGGTGAGAATGATATTTGGATTTGGGAGTAGAGTGTGCCTTACAATTTTGATAAAATTAGAGACAATTTGAGGGTTTTTATCTTGAAAAATATTGCTGCATATGATTCCAATCTCTAATTTGTTTAATAAGACAATAGGGTAATTATTGGGATTGTAGAATGTAACTTGAAATTTTTTCATTCTTTTGGGAATATAAATGTTTGGAATTAAGATTTTATGCTTCAAACAGATTTGTTCATTGGATTCAAAGATTTGTTGGGTAGTAGTGGGTTTTGAGCAAGTGTAAATTTTGTGATGTTCTTCAAAAGGTGAAATGGTAATTGGTTGGGGAAGTTGAAGAATCTGGTAAGATTCATTTTGTATTTTAAGGACTATGTTTACTGGAAGTGTAAATTGTCCAGTTGAACCAAAACCTTGAGTTCTTTTTTCACTTTTTCCCAATTGTTCTCTGTTGTTAACTGATTGTAGACCTGAAATATTGATTAAGGGTAGGTAAATTGCTTGAGCAATTTTTTCAGCATGTTCAATCTTGAATGGTTTGTCTGTTTCATTCTACAACATGATAGTAATGTCTCCAGTGTATCCTGCATCTATAACTCCTTCTCTAATATTGATTCCTTTGCTTGCCAATGATAATCTGGAGGCAATTTGAACCATTGCTCCAGGTGGAATTTCAAGAGCGATTTTGAGATTGATTTTTGTCAAAAACTTTGGTTGGAGAACCAAAGTATCTTTTTCTGGGTATCTTAGATCATATCCGGCATCAATTTTGTGTGCTTTTTCTGGTCTGATTCCTTGGCTATGGTTGTCAAAATATTTAAGTTGTAGAGATGGTTGCTTTTCAAGAAGATAGATGAGGGTGGTTGGTAGTTTTTCTACTAGTTCAGATACTTCAAATTCGATTTCATTTTCATCATTCTTATTTGGCAGAGGAATGCTAAGAGCATAGTATTCTAAACACTATTGGTCATCACAAAACATGATGTATTCTTTACACAATTGAATGTTTATTTGCTCTAATTGTTGAATTTGAGCTTCTTTGGTCGGATATGTGTGGCTTGCAATTTGATAATATGTTTCTGCTTCATTTTCATAATCAAATCCAGCTAATTCCATGGTATACTCAATGTATTCAGCTTCTTTCATTTGATGGACATCTTCTTGAGTGGCTCTATTAATCAATGTCATTGTTAGGTTAAAAATCATTTCAGCATCATGAGGGTAGTGGTAAAGTTTATTGAGAGCACTGTTGTATGCTGCATCAAATGGTGTTCCTCTTCTGACTTTTTCCGAAATTGATAGAGCATATTGACAAATTTGATTACATACTCCTCTTCTCATTGCAACATCAATCCAGTTGCATTCTTCTGGTAACATATCTTTACATGTAAGGCAAGATGTGTTGTCTCATTTTCCACTTTTTTTTGGAGATCCAAATCGTTCTTTATGGTATGCTTTGCAAAAGTAACAGGTACAAGTTTCATATTTCTCTTCTAAAAAAATACATGCTCTCATTGATGAAAGTTTCTTGTTGCAATCTTTGCATTTGAGTGGAATATAGGGTGGTTGTTTCCATGGTTCTGGTGAAGAATATCTAACTTTTTTCCATCCTCTTGATTCTTCAAAAATCTCCTGTTCTGTTTTTTCAGACCAATTGGATGTTGATCCAAGAGCCATGTAGGTTTCAGTAAGTGGCATTTCTTTCTCCTCTTCAAATTCAAATACTGGGACTTTTTCTGATCATTTGTTAAAAGTATCACAAGTAGCAGGTACTATGGTGTATTGTCCTTGGTATAAGATTTTTAATTCCTGAGTTTTCCAGTCCAAGTTTGCATTGGCCTTAAGAAGCCAATTATTTCTGATCAGAGCTTGGTATTGGGGTGTATTCATAATTAGAACTTTGACTGGAATGGTGATTCTATCAATGGTAAATGAAAAATTGTCAATTTCTCCTACTGGTGTCTTTTTCATACCATCTGCTATAACAATTACAGTTTGGGCTGGTCTGTCAACAGTTCTTTGAAGCTATTGTATTAACTGGTAAGTGATAATACTTCCAGCTGATCCACTGTCTAGAATTAGTCGGATGGGTTTTTTTTCTACTGTAGCTTCAGTGTACATGACAGTGATAGCTTTTTGTTCATTAGCTGCTGCATTACTAAGCAAGAATGGTGA
The DNA here is from genome assembly GCA_016748015.1 of Geosiphon pyriformis. NCBI lineage: Eukaryota > Fungi > Glomeromycota > Glomeromycetes > Archaeosporales > Geosiphonaceae > Geosiphon > Geosiphon pyriformis. The sequence continues at coordinate 256,072 of JAAOMT010000557.1, read as the reverse complement.
TTCATTTGCTTCAAATTCGAATGGGAATATATCTGAAAGGTTGGCATTTTGGGCAATTTGAGCCAGTGGAATAGTGTTGTTGGAAGGATTTGATCTGAGTGCTACAACTTTACCTTCAGAAAGTGCAGATTGTTGAAAATCTGATTCCTCTGGTATTATAAGATAACTGGATTGAGTGTGATAGTGATTGGGTTTTTGCTGACCAGAATTTCGGAGAACCAACTGGTTATTTGGATTAATTCTGTTGTTGTTATTCTGAAATTGATTTTGGGGTGTAAATTGGTTATGTTGAACCAATTTTCTTGCTGGTACTTGATATTGTTGAATGGGTGGTGTCTGATATTGCTGAATTGGTAAAGGTTGCTAATATTGTTGTTGAATTAGTTGTGGAGCTGGTTGATAATAGCTGTTTTGAATTTGTGGTCTTAGTGAATAATAAGTTGGTGGTAGGAGTTGGTAATAAGATTGTTGTGATGAAGAATAATGTTGATTACTCTTGTTTTGTTGGTCTTTTTGTAGTTTTCTGCAATCTTGTTTCCAGTGTCCTGGAATTCCACAATAGTAACAATTTTGAGATTGGTTGTTGAATGGTGGTCCAAAGTTGTTTTGGTTGTGTCGCTGTGGTGATTGATATTTTTGTGGTTGTTGTTACTGTTGTTGCTGGTTTGTAAAATAGCTTTCAATTTTCTTTGTGAGTTGGTCTATCTTTTTTTCAGCTACTGAGCTGGTTTCTCTAATAGCCAAATTAACAAGTTTGGTGTGGTTTGCTTCTTCCATAGCCATTTCATAATTCTTTGCATGTCTAATGGCAGTTGCTAAATCTGCTAAAACATGTGAACAGACTTTCTTAATCAGTTTGTCTTTTAACCCTACTATAAACTGATCCAGAATTTGAGCATCGGAATAGTAGTCATTGGTTTCTAATTGGCGAATTCATCTGAGAAGTTTGTTGAATCTTTCAAGATAGGTCATAACAGTTTCAGATGTTTCTTGCTTGATATTGTGAAAGCAGTTTTTGAGAGTGATAGAAGTGTTGTTGTCAGTGAATTGTTGTAGAAAAGCATCTTTGAATGCTTGCCAGTTTTCAAATAGTTCTTCTAAGTTTTCAAATCATTCTTCTGCAATTCTTTGGAGAAAGTATGGAATTGCTTTGAGCATTCTTGCTGCATTCCAACCATTTGCATCTCCTGCTTTTTGAACTTTGTTAAGCCATTCTTGAGGACTAGTATCATTATCTTTACCCATGAATTCTGAAATCTTTGCAATATAAGCAGTTGCCATTTCTTCTTTGTTTTCTGTGGCTTCTTCTGGTTTTTGTTCAGTTTCTTCACTTTCCAAGCTTTCTGAATAATTACTTTCGTTTTCTTGTAAGTAATCAATGATATTGGCACTTGTTGATATTGGTTCTTGTTGTTGAGTAGGATTTCTAGGTGACTGAAAATCTTCTGGTCTGGAGAAATGGTTAAGTAGTGAACTTGGTGTTTGTGGTTGAACAAGTGAAATTAGAAATGGTGTAATAGAAAGTGGTAATTTGACATTGGTTTCTTGTTCAGGTGTTTGCAAGTGTTTGGCAGTTGTCTTTGGTAGTATTGGAGTGTTTGGAGTGGTTCTTGAGTATTGTTTTATTTTTTGTTTGCTTTTGTTGCTTGTCTCTGTTTCTGATTCAAAGTTAAAAAAATATTTGGGCTGTACTGGGTATTTTTCTTCACAGTACTCAATAATATTAAAATTAAGTTCTTGGAAGTAGGTAGCAAGTGTTTTACTGTTCAGGTTTTCTGTTCCCAATTGTGAATAGTGCACTAAATTATTGTAGAGGTTGCTTCTAACTTCTGAAATGTTGTAGTTTCCAAAAAGATAATTGTTGATGCAATTTTTAATATATTGGTATACTTATTTCTTGACAACTTCAATTCCGTCTGGGATGTTGAATCTTTGCTTGCAGTGGGTGTAAATTGACTGATGATACTCTAGAGTTATTGTGTCTGGTGTGGTTGCAACTTTGAATTTGTTGTTGCTGTGTTATTTCCATGGGAGAGCACCAAATGTTACCAGAGATTTTTGGTTTCTTTTTTTGAATGTTGTAAATGTCTGTTGGTTGCAAATTTACATTTTCTAAAAGTAGATGAACTTCCAATAACTGAATTTATCTTCAAATTATCTCCTATAATTTGAATTGCTGGGCTTATAAGTAGAATGCCAATTCCTTGCCAGTTACTTTATGTAGTTACATTGTAGTAAATATCAACTCTTTCCCAGAAATTGCTCGTCTAAAAGCTCACTAAAAATGTGTAGTTACTTTGCTGTAAAAGTCAACTCTTCTATAGGAATCTTGTCTGTAGGCTATTTTAATGATTATAATAAGAAAATAAAAGAAATGTAAAAGAAATGTAAAAGAAATTGAATTCTGTCAAGAGAAACGTTTTCTATCCAGGCCTGGAGTCATTAACAGTTTACTGAAATTGGTAGCTAATCAATTTTAAAACATTAGTTGGGTTTTGGGGATTTTCCAAGTGCAATAATTAAAGAATTTGGTTTTTCAAATTATTTAATATTTATTTCTTTTTGTGTGTATAAGAATGATTCTAAGTAATAAATCTAAAGTAAGATACATTTTCTTGAAGAGAAAAGCTCTTCTTTTATACAACTTGTTGTAGTACTAGTCTATAAACTTGCACTTTTTCTCTGCTCAAATTTCGGTGAACTAAAGATACATTTTGATAGACTACAAGTTATTTTGCTGAACTATTGATTAATTTGGGTGAACTATTCATAATTTCGGTGAATTTCTTTAAATTTCGGCAAATTTTTTATAAATTTCGGCGAATTTCTGTAAATTTCGGCAAATTTTTAAATGTTACAAAGTTCAGGATATTGTGTAATTTAATCATCTTACTTTTTGTTATACTAATTAATAGCTAAAATTCTACTGATAACATTGGGTCCATTATATTCAGGTGTCCAAGAGTTGTCCTTAATTTCTTGTATTTCTTCAGGCATGGTGCCTTCAGCTTTGGCACTTGCCATTCTCCAGATTTTATAATTATCATGTGGATAACTGTCCAGCCTATTGAGTGCTCATTTCCAAGTGTCCTCAATAAGAGTTCCCTTTTGTACTTAATCATTGATTAATATAGTTGGGTGGTCTGCTTGATGTCCAGCTGAATTCACTGTACAAACAAGCTAATAAAGATTGTTGGAAGTATGATATCAAAAATACCAGTGAGATTAAGTGGTCAAAATTCAGGAATGCTACAGCTGTTAATGCTGTTATGTTTTTGGATGAGTTTGTTGTGGCTAAGCAGTTTTCTGATCTGGATGTGATATGGGACATTGTTCATAAGGTTATGGTTTTTTCGGCTGGTGGAACATTCAAGAAAAAATGGTTTAAGAGTTTTGATTGTGTTTTTAATAAGGTATCTTCCCAGTTTCATAAACTGGAGCTACTTGTGTTTAAACTGGTGAAGACTTCTTGGTTGGTTTCTAGCGGAAATTTTGTCTTGTTGTTGGATACTTGGAACAGGCTTGATTCTGTGGGCACTTTGCCAGTAAGATCTCTGTTTTTTTTGGTGCCAGTTTTGATGCAATCCGTTCTGGACTGGCTAAGACAAGGAAGTCTTATTGCTCTTCTAAGTTGTTAGAATCTAAGCATGCTGAAGAATCTAGTGTGAGGCAGGCTATTGAGAAGAGAATAGAGAGTTTTGAGGTGGATAAAGATCACACTATTAGAAGTGTTTTGGAGTGTCTTTTTTATAAAGTAGTGTTGGATCATTTGATGGATGGTGGGGAGTTAGTCCTGGAGCCTAAGTTGGTTAAATCTAAGGTGGATTGAATCATGGAGGGTTGGACTAAGAAATGTGTAATGGCTTCTGATATCTCTGGTGATTGGACAAAGCAATTTCTGCCTTTGGATCATGTCTTCGATGGTGCTTTCTCTGATATAATGCATTCAATCGGTTTTGATAAGATGTTTGGTGTTATTTCAAATTTGTCCAATGGGAAAGTGGCTGGTCTTTCTGGTATCTCTAATAAACTTTGGAAACACTGTGACAAGTCAGTCTTGAATATGCTTTTGGTGCTCTTAAATTTTTGTTTGGGTTGTGAGTTAGTGCCTAGACTTTAGAGAGAAGCCTGGGTCTCAATGATTCCTAAACCTTACAAGTGGGAAGGGATTCTTACAAATACCCACCCTATTGCTTTGATTGAGACAGCTCACAAGGTCCTTTCCAAGATTCTTTCAAATTGGATCTTTCTGGCTTGTAGCACTTTTAATGTCCTCCGCAGGGACAATTTTTTTGTCCTGAAAAGTACATCTACTCAATTGCCTATCTTCACTATTGGTTCGGTAATCGAAGATGCTTTGAAAAAGAACCGAGAGTTGTGGCTGGTTTTACAGGATATGTGCAAAGCTTATGATTCTGTTGGTTGGGAGCATCTTAAGAGGAGTTTGATCAGGATCAAAATGTGTGACAAATTTATTAGATTTTTTGGTAGCATTCATAATGGTCACACTAACAGAGTGATGACAGATTTTGGTTTGACTAATGGATATTATGTTCATGATGGATTGGATCAGGGGGAGGTTTTTTTACCACTTCTCTGGTGCATATTTTATGACTTGCTTTTGTGTGAAGTTAAGAGACAGGAGAGCATTTGTGGTTACAGGTTGATTTCTCATTTCATTTCTAAAACTGGCCAGGTGGAATCTCAAGCTGGACTGACATCATTTCTGGCTGCTGGTGCTTTTGTTGATGATACTATCTGTGTCAGTAGCAGCCAAGCTGCTACACAACACATCCTTAATGTTGTTAGTGAGTTCTTTTGTTTAAATGACATTTTAATAAACAATAACAAAACTGTGGCTATTTTTATCAACTGTCAGATCACTGCTTCTTACCTAACTATTAGTGATATGCCAATTTTCATCGCTAAAAGAGGTGAATCTCATCGTTATCTGAGTATTTTTTTATTTTCTGATGGTTTTTCGAAGCCTAGCTTGGTTAAGGCACATTTGAATGTTCAGTTTTTCATTAATCTCATTCTGAGAAAAGTTATTTCAGATAAACAGTTTGCTTATTTGGTGTCTTTAGTTCTCTTTTCTATCGTCAGCTACAGAACTTAGTTCCGTTTTATTCTTCTCAGTGTGTGTAATAAATGGGATGCTTTGATACACAAGGACCTGGAATCCAAATTTGGGCTGCCTCTGGACTTTTCTAATAATGCACTTTATTATTCTTTCTTGTACAATTTAAAGACTTTTGAGCAGATTCAGGCTGAAAGCAAGTTGGCTTCTATTATTGCTTTTGCGAATTCGGTTGGTGTTTTGGGTCACTTGTTTTTTCATAGGTCTCACGATCTCCAGGTTCTCAGCTGGTGTCCTTGTCACCCTTTGTTGTTTCCTGTTTGTGTTAAAGTCAGCCCTTCAAACAACTTTTTGGCAGGTGTGGTTCGTATTTTTTCTGGGTGTAATTTGTCTTTGGGTGGCTCTCTGGCCAGTGCTTTTCATCTTTGGTGTGGTACTTCTATGTCTCTAGTACTCAGTAAGACAATTTTCTTCAAATGTGTCTCCTCCCTCAGGTGTTATGGTATTGCTTTTGTAGAACAGCTTTGTGACTGGAATGGCATTGTTTTTGATTGGAAGACATTCAAGTATTGGAAAAAACTGGATCCCTGTGGCCTGGTCCTCTCTTGGTTTGATCTCTCTGTACATTTTCTTGGTGGTGTAGTTTCTTCTTCTGGTCGTTCCCCTTATGAGGGTATTGGTGATTCTTCTGACATTTGTCAGTCTCTTGGTTTTGGTGTTATTTGTAATGATCTGTTGAGTGTAGGTGCCACCCACCTCTTTGTGTACACAGATGGGTCTCTGAGTAACTTGGGCACTGTTGACATGTTGGCTAGTGCTACGGTTTTCTTTGAGGACATTGATTCAGGTCTGGGTGTGGGAATTTCTGGTTTGGTTTCTTCTACTTTGGCAGAGTTGCAGGCCATTGCTTTGGCTCTTGAGTGTGTTTCTTCTTTTCGTTTGGTTGACTTGTTCTCAGACAGCCAGGTGGCTATTGATGCTTACAGGTCAAAGTCTTTATCGGTTGGCCCTGATTTCAGGAATTGTTGTTGGATTGAGCATCATTATATTGCCAATGTCATTTGTCGCAAAAATTTGGATGTTAATTAGATTAAGGTTAAGAACCATTCAGATGTCTCAGGCAATAAGCATGCTGATGTGCTGGCTAAAAATGCTGCCCTTTCTGCCTAGCACCTGCCCCACTTGATCAGTAAGAGGTTTTTGAAGGCTGGTGTTGATACAGTTTCTGGTAATTTGAGGCATTTTGTTCATGACATATTCAGGTCAATTCATCGCACACATTGGAAGGTTGGTTCTGGTTCCCAGGTTGTTCCAGGTTGTTTGCGTGCTAATATTGACTGGTTGAGGTTTTCTCTGGTGTGGCACCCAGATTTCCATATGGCAACTGGTTTTACTAGTATTTGGACAGCTGGCTTTCGTACATATTTCATGAAAGCCTTTCATCATCACTTTCCTGTTGCTGTGCAAAAGCGTCTGTATAATAGGGGTTATCCCAGTGTGGTTTGTTTGTTCTGTGGTAAAGTTGAAGTCTCAGACCATATCTTTTCTTGCTCTTCTGATGCTAATAGTTGTGCCAATTTGTTGGACACTTATGCAGCTGCCTGAGAGATGCGTTCTGGTCTGTCTCGTTTTTCTTCATGCATATCGCAGTTGTTGTTGACTTGCATTTCAGATGTAACTGTCAGTATGGCCCTGTGTAAGGGTTTTGTTTTCGGCAATTGGTATTGTAAGTCTGTTTTTGTTTACAAGGATCCTAAGGTGGCAGTGGTCAATGTTGTAAATTTTGTATGAGAGTTTTGTCTTGCATTTTGTAATAATATCTGGCTGGTCTATGTAAAACACTGGGCCATTATGGAGAAGAATAAGTTGATTCTACGTGATGGTTTTATTCCTGTCACTGTTTCTGGTTTTTTTGTGTGGCTTTTGGCTGGGATGATTAGATTGTTGGGTGTTGCTAATGCACTCAGCATTAGTTTTGGGTATCATAAACATTGTTTGTTTTATGCAGGTGTTGGTGACATGGCTTCAGTTCATATAAGTGCGTAGTGTTGTTCTGACTAGTCTGAGTGTTTGGTCACATATAGCAAAAGCATGATTCGCACCTAGTTTAGATCATTTGTATGATGTATAGCACTAAGTGGCGTTTGAACTCCATTCATTAAACTTTAATAAATAAATAAAAATAATATATATATTTTTTAATTTTTATTTAAAATTGTGATTTTTTCAAAGTTTTTAAATCTTGTTATATTAATACTAAATTTTATATTAAGATTTTTATTTTATTAGTTTTTTTATTGTTGTATTTTTGCCAATTTTTTTTGCTATTACTGATTTTATAGACAGTTTTTATTTGGTTTTTTAAAATTTAAATTAACTAATTTGATTGTTTTGATTTAATTTATTAAATCTGTTAGTTTTATAATTATTGTTTTTTAATTTTTGTAAAAATAATATACTTATATAAAGTATATTTAAAAACAAAATTTTTTAGATTAAACAATATTTTTAATAAAATAGTTGATAAATTAAACAAAAAATAGTAAGTTTAAAAATAGAATATATTATAAAAAATAAGTTAATTTTGTTTAATTTTAATATAAATTTAATATGATTAAGAATTTTGGTTGTTTTAAATATAAAAATTTTATTATTATTATTATTATTATTTAATGAGTAAGACCCAAACACTACTTAAAACTATAATACCACAGAAGGGATTACATTATAGGCATAAATCATGCGTTTTTTACACATAATCAGACACTCGGCCCAATCAAGGACTTACTACGCTGAACCAAAAATAGGTGAGAATAATCTCAACTCACGAATTCTCTCAATGATACCATTTAGATTCTTAGAGTCAAAAATAAACTCACTAAGAAACAATCTAATAGACTCAATATTGCTCCTGGTTTCAGCACCAAACAATTGCTACAAAGCAATAATATGCTTAATAGTATCCTCACTTAAAAAAAAAGGCTTAGTAGCCAGCATACCATTATAATCCATACCACCAAAGTCAACCTCAGATCTAAGACAAGCAATGTCCTTAGAAACTCCAATCATGAGGTTAGCAAAATTGTTAACAGCACTCTTCATGGAAATGATATCTTTTTCGATCTGAACAGCCTTAACAGCATTATCATCAAAAAGATAAAACACCAAAGCAACCAAAAAACCAATAGGCTCAACAATAGACTTAACCAAAGCAGCCAAATCCGAAATCTGCTTTTCACAAAAAGTCCAATCTAAAACCAACAGCAAAATCAGCAGCAGAAGCAGCCAAAGGAGCCACTAAAGAAGGAAACTCAGAAAGACCAAAAGGAGCAGCAGTTTTAGCATATAAAGCAGAACCCACAAAATGAGACTTGAAAACTTTGGGAACCTTAGGAGTAGGAGACAAGAAAACCTTGTAATCTGCAGCCAGATGGCCTACTTCTTGACACCTAAAGCAGCACCAGCAGCCAGAAGTTTTCCACCAGATACAGTATTTCCTTAGAGTACCAGTCTTGACTACAATAGAATCCAAATTGTCTTAAGAGTCAAATGTAACCAAAGCAAACCAGGAATGACAACCAGAATCAGAAAACCAAGGGATGAAGCACATCTACCCACCAACTCAAGAAATCATATCACTAATTTCAAAAGCTGTGCAGCCAGAAGAAAGATTGACCAACTTGGTCTTGAACCTATCACGAAACAGAATGGCCTCATTCTGATTAATAACTGGAAGGATCTTAACACTATCTTTGCTCACCAGAATTGACCAATAATTGAGAGCAACAGTAGCAGCATCCAATTTCTTAAAGTAAACAACCACATACTGCCAAACACTAGCAGGCTTCAGTACAATATGGGCAATCTTACCAAATACACCAAAAACTGTCTTAATATTAGCAGCTGACACACTTAAGGGTACATTATGCAGTGCAACAGTGGCAAGAGAGGAACCAGATTCAGAAACCACCAAAAACTTGGCAATTTTTAGAGTAACCAAATGAACAAAGCTTGTAAGCTCGACCAGAAATGCAGCTTTCAAAGACTAGTGAGAAGCAAACTCCATACAGAAAAGCTTCACATTGTCTTTTGAAACAGATTTAGCACCTAAGAAACCATGTACAGACTGAAAAACAGCCTTAACATGAGCCAATTTGATCTTAAAAGTAGCACCAAGCACCAGAATAGAGGCCACCCATCCAGCAAATCTTTGACGACTAGTAATAGTTTCCCAAGCACTATCAGAAGTAGCACCAGAAACTAAAGGAGGAAATAATTCAGTTTCCATATGATCAGCCCAGTTCCCAAGAACAGGTGATTCAACAGGAGGAGATTGTTTTGCTTCTAAAACCAGTGATGATCTGCCAGAAGATACCACATTTGGCAATACAGCCAGTGGTTAATCTTGGCCCATCTTGAACGATGTGCCAGATGATACTATAGAAATCTCATCTAAGATCTCATTGAGAACCACAAAAGAGTTTGGTGTAACAATAGCAAAGGCAAGTAACTGCCCCCATTTTTCTGAACTTTTGGTCTTTTTGACCATTTTTTTTGAAGAGGTGGTACTAGCAGCACCAAGTGTTAAATCTATGGAGGAGAAAACCAGCTTATTTACTGGTCTATTATTAAAAACTTTTGGGCTCTTGGTTGGGATGGAGGCAACACTGAGACTAATCTAAGTGTGTCTCTTTAAGGGAACTTTGACTGGTGAGAAACCAGCCAAAGATGAGGAAATTGCTTCAGTGGCTACCAAAGGCAGCTTATCACAATTACTGGGTAAAGAAAAGACTTCTAAAACATTTTGCCTAGTTGCTTCTACAACAGAGAGAGCTCCTCTGGTTGAAATTTTATTAGATATCTCAAGACAGATATCAAGTACAGCTTTTTTACTCTTTGCTCTGGTCGTGGTCATAAAATTAAGGAAACAAAGAGTTGATTTAAAAATTTTTTTGTTAATTTAATAAAATTTTAAAAACTTAAGTTTTTTAAGATTAAATTTAATTTTATAATAATAACTAGTTAATTAGTTTAATATTTAATAATATATAAATTATTAAAAAACAATTTTTTGGATAAGTTTTTTCTGTAGTTTTAATGTAATTTAGTATTTAATTACATATAAAAATATATAAGTTAAATTTAATTTAAAAAATATAGTAATTATATTATATTAAATAATAGTTAAATTAATAACAAATATTATTGTGTTTTTTAATTATTATTTTATTTAATAAATTATAAAAACAAATAAACAAATTTTTAATATTATAAAAAAAAAATAATAATAATAATTTGTGAATAATTCAATATTAAAGATAATATAAAATACTTCTTTCTTTCCTTTGTCTAAAATTTCCAAAAAAAGTATCATAAGTTTTTTGAAAGAAGTTTTTAACCATTCAGTATAACAAATCCAAACCATTTTTTGATTTCAAGGCCACCATCAACCCTACTATTGCTGTTATAAAAGAGGTTGAAAAAATTCTGGTGCTGATAGTGGTTTTAGATCTGTCCTGTCGAGAAAAAAAAGAAAGAGTGGAGTTTTGGCTGAGAATGTTTTGGTAAAAAGAGGTGTTATTGAAACAACTAGTAATCATTCACGAATTTCTGACTCTGATGACACTATCGAGTCTAAGAGTATTGACATAAAAGAAGAGTATCTTGTTGAAGAAACCAGTATCAATTATGAAGAAAGAAATGCCTTTGATGGGAGGGACCCCAACCAAACACCAAAAAGCTCAGGTCTCAAAATTAAGACCAAAAAAGTATTGGGCAAACCACTGGGCAAAATTAACTTTGAAGATGGCTTTGATGATGGTGACTTTCTGGATGAGTCTGCTTTCCTTCTACTTTCTTTTTTACTCAAATCTTCAGTTCAGGTTTCTGTTCGCAAATTCTTTGCTTTGAATATTGATCTTGTGGCTGTTGCTAAGAAATCCTCTCAGGAAAAATCAAATTTTATCAAAAAATTTTTTTCAGGTGTGAATGGTTTTGGGGGGGGGGTCTCTACCCTCTCAAAATTTGGTGGTATTATCTATGCAACTTTTACTTCTAAAAAGGCAATGATGGTTATAGCAAATTTGGCAAATGAAGGTGGTGTTGTGGTAAACACTGATCTCAAGCACTCTGGCTACAATCATATGAATTGGGCAATTGTGTTAAAAGAGATTCCTGTGAGAACTTCTATTAAGACTGTGCATGCTGCTGTATCCGAATTTGGGATAATTAAGTCAATCAAAATGCAACTGGTGGGTTTGTGGCAAAAGGCATTTGTCAAATTAGAGGATCAAAATTAGGCTGATCTTTTGGTGTCCATGTGGTCTATTCTCATTGGGAAAGATGCAGTTCATGTGGCCAGGGCCGACATTGACAAACAAACATGGGACTCCAGAAACAAATTCAGGACATTACTTTATACTCTTTCTGTAGGAACAAATGCACATGATTTGTGAGATTTTCTTGTTTCAGTTGGTGGTCATCGACCATAATTCTGTCAACTACATTTGTGCATGCTGTGCCACTGTGTGTTTTGACTCTGAGGAAAATATGAACCAGGCTGTAGCTGTTATGCCAGTTATAAAGAGTGTAGGTCTCCGCTGATCACATTTGTCTTCTCTTGTGTGCTCTGCTTGTGATTCTCTTGGCCATACTTCTTTGTTCTGTAAATCAGTTGGAGTCTTTCTCGTTCCCAAGAGCAAAAAGGCTCCTCTCTTGGCTCATGATTGATTTAGATTGGTGAAAATTTATGAAAAGAAATTGGTGCCTATCTCCCACTCTTTGGCTTTTGGTAAGAAAACTTGGGCATCAGTGGCTGGCTCTTTTTCTTTGGGTAGTTTTCTTGGCTATGATTCTCAACTTGGTTCTTTAAGAAATAGTAAACCTCTCCCTCCTGTGGTGAACAATTTAGAATCACATCTAGTTAATATTGAAAGCAGTCTTGTCAGCCTTGTGAGACAAATTAGTGAGTTGGTTAAGAGATTGGAGTCATTCATGCTGGTGGTTTTCCAGCCTAGCTCTGGATGTTAGCTGCTAGTAACCCCCCTATTACAAAATCAAGAGAAGGATATAGTGATGGAAATGAGTTTGGGTAAAGCCACTAGTGGCAAGACTGCTGTCATTTCAGGTTCAAATGCTTCACCTGAGATTGTAAAACTGAAAAACATGTTGGAAGATCTCTCTGCTTTAATTATGAGCCTTTTAGCACACTTGGATGGTTTGGCTTGGGCAGGTGGTGCTTCTTCTCTACCTTTTTCTCAATGAGTAGTCTGGTGTAGAAAATTGCAATGTGTAATGTTCATGGATTGAACAATCCTGTGAAGCAAGATGATGTTATTTATTGGCACAAGGATATGAACAATTTGGTTTCTATTTTTACAGAGTCAAAACTTAAAGGGAGAGTTTGTCCATAGTTGGCTGACAAATTTGATGGTGTTTAGGTTTTTACTTCTGGTCTGGATTCTGGTTCTCTGGGTGCTGGTGTGATGATTGTCGTGAATTCTTCTTTGGCTAAACACATCTGCAAGGTCTCTAAGGTGCCTGGTCAGATCCTATCCATTAGGTTGCTTTTCAAGAATAAACTTTCAGTGTCTATTTTGGGGCTCTATGCTGGTGTTTTATCAGTGGTTTGGTTTTTTCAGGCTGGTAAGATCAACTCTCTTATTGCTAAGGTCATTAATAAGTCTTCTTTTGTTATCTTTGGTGGTAATTTTAATGAAAATGGTTCTCAGAAGTGTGCGAGTTTTAAAAAGTGCCTTGAGTTGGAGTTGGTTAACTCTTTGATTGGAAGCCCAGTCATTAAGATGCCCATTTGGGCAAACTCTAGAGGTGTTATGAAGACTATTGATTATGTGTTTGTTTCACTGAATCTGGTCAATTCTTTAGTATATTGTGGTGTTTCAGATGTTGATGATTATTTTGATATAGACCACCAAGCTGTGTCTGTATCTCTGGACTTGGGTGGTTTGCTGAATACACCCTTGTTTTCTCTTCACAAGCAGGTGAATAAAGATTGTTGGAAATTTGATGTCAAAAATGCCAGTGAGGCTAAATGGCTTGAGTTTAAGGATGCTATGGCTACTAATGCTGCTATGTTTTCAGGTGTGTTTAGTGATGCTGTGAAATTTTCTGATCTTGGCACTATGTGGGACATTATTCGCAAGATTATGGTTCTCTCAGCTAGTGGTACTTTCAAAAAAAAATGATTCAAGAGTTTTGATATGGTTCACAATAGGGTATCATCTAGGTTTTACAAGCTGGAGCTATTGGTTTCCAAGCTGGTGAAGGCTTCTCGTTTGAATTCTAGTGTCAGTTTTGCTTTGCTTTTGGTTACATGGAACAATCTTGACTCTGCTAGTGCGTTGTTGGTGAAATCTATGTTCTATTTTGGTGCTAAATTTGATAACATTCATTCTGCTCTGGCCAAAGTAAGATGGTTATACCACTCTTCAAAATTGCTGGAGTCTAAGCATGCTGAGGAATCTTACATTAAACAGGCTATTAACAATAGGATGGAAAGTTTTGAACTGGATAAGGGTCGTACAATCAGAAGTGTATTGGAGTGTCCTTTTCACAAAGTGGTTTTGAACCATCTGGTAGTGAATAATGAGTTGGTTCTTGAACCTGATTTGGTGAAGTTTAAGGTGGATGCTATTATGGAAGGATAGACCAGGAAATGTGTAATGGTTAATAATATCTTTGATACTTAGTCTCGTCAATACAGACCTTTGAACTATGTTTTTGATAATGCTTTTTCTGGGGTAATGAATGAGATTGATGTTGATGAGTTGCATTGTGTGGTTTTCAGTCTGCCTAATGGGAAAGCTGCTGGTCTCTTAAGTATCTCTAATGAGCTTTGGAAATGTTGTGATAAATCAGTTTTGGGTTTGTTTTTGGTTCTTTTGAATTCTTGTTTGTCTTGTGAGTCAGTGCCTGGCCCTTGGAAGGAGACTTGGGTTTCGATAATTTCCAAACCTTATGAGTGGAAGGATGTTCTTATGAATACTCATCCTATTGCCTTGATTGAAACAGCTCACAAGATTCTTTCCAAGATTCTTTCAGATAGGATCTTACTGGTTTGCAGCTCCTATGATGTTCTATGTGGTGACAATTTTTTAGTTTTAAAGGATACAACAACTCAGTCTCCTATTTTTGCAGTTGGCTTGGTAATCAAAGATGCTTTGGAAAAAAACTGAGAACTCTGGCTTGTTTTGCAGGACATGCAGAAAACATATAATTCAGTTGGCTGGAAGCATTTTGAGAGGAGTTTGGTCAGAATCAAAATGTGTAGTAAATTTGTTTGCTTTTTTGGTAGTATTCATAAAAACTAAACCAACTGTGTCATGACAGATTTTGGTTTGACCAATGATTACCAGGTGTTTGATGGGTTGAACCAAGAAGAAGTTTTTTCTCCTCTGCTGTGGCACATATTTTATGATCCTCTTTTGTGTGAAGTCAAGTGTCAAGGGAGTGTGTGTGATTATAGGCTCAATTCTCATTTTGTTTCTAAAAGTAGTCATACTGAATCTCAGGCTGGACTTTTTTTCTTTTTCACTGTTGGTGTCTTTGTTGATGATACTATTTGGATTGGTAGCAGTCAGGCTGCTACTCAGCATATTCTTGACATTGCTAGTGAATTTTTTAGAGTCAATGACATTTCAATTAATAATGACAAAACTGTGGCTATTCTAATCAATTGCAGAGTCAGTGTTCCGTCTCTTTTTATTAGTGGTTTGCCAATTTCAGTTGCCCGTAGAGGGGAATCTTATCAGTATCTTGGTATCTTTTTGTCGACTGAAGGTTTTTTAAAGCTTAGCTTGGCTAAGGCACATTTGGATGTTCATTTCTTTATTAATTTGGTTCTGAAGAAGGCAGTTTCAGATAAACAATTCTTGTATCTGGTGTCAGCAGTTCTCCATTTCATAATTGGCTACAAAATGCAGTTCAGCTATATTCCTGTTGGTGTGTATGATAAATAAGATGCTCTGATTTGTAGGGGCTTGAAGCTAAAAGCTGGTCTCCTGCTGAATTTTCTTAGTGATACTATTCACCATTCTTTCTTTTATGATTTAAAGTCATTTTCACAGTGTTAATCTGAGAGTAAAGTGGTTTTGCTTATTAGTTTTGTAAACTTTGGTGGGATTTTGGGGCATCTGTTCAATCATAGGTCACATAATTTACAGATTCTGTGTTGGCGGCCCATTCACCTACTGATCTCTCCTGCTCATATTTGCATCAGTGTTTCTAATAATTTCTTGGCTGGTATAGTTCGCATTCTTCTTGATTGCAATTTGTCTTTGGATGGCTCTTTAACCAGTGCTTTTTGGTTTCATGATGGGATTCCTATGTCTGTTGTTCTTGGCAAGTCTTTGTTTTTCAAGTTTTTACTTTTTCTCTAGTATTTTGGCATTGCCTTTGTGGATTAGCTTTGTAATTAACATGGTGTTGTTTTTAGCTGACGCACCTTCAAGTGGTGGAAGAGACTGGATCCTCATGGCCCAGTTTCTGATTGGTTTGGACTTTTTGTTGCATTTTTTGCGGCTTTTTATTCCTCTTCTACAGTCTCAGTTGGTGCTGGTTTTCTTAACTTTTATGAGTCTAATAATTTTGTGTTTGCTCATAATCGTCTTTCCCAGGTTAACATTGATAATTTGTCAGTATATACAGATAGTTTTTTGAGAAATTTGGGCACAGTTGATTGTAGAACTGGGGCAGCAGTTTTTTTTGAGGACATTGATTTGGGTGTAGGTGTTGGTGTTCAAGGTTTAGTGTCATCTACTTTGGCGGAGTTACAGGCTATAGCATTGGCTTTGGAGTGCGTGTTTGCAGCTCATTTTGTTAATTTGTTTTTGAATAGTCAAGCAATTTTAGATGCTTGTAAGTCTGAGTTAAGTCTGGTGTGCTCTGACTTTCACAATCAATGTTGGGTCAAGTGTCGGCATATTCGGAATGTTATTCACAGTAAGAATTTGAGAGTTAGCTAACACAAAGTCAAGGGCCACTCTGGTGTTTCAGGAAATAATCGTGCTGATAGCATCACTAATGCTGCTTTTCTATCTGGTTGGTATCTTCCTTCTTGCATGGATGGACACTTTTTGTTGGCAGATGGTGGTGTTGTTTTTGGTAATTCTAGATACTTTGTTTGAGATGTTTATTATGTAGTTTGTCATGTGCACTGGGAGATTGGTTCTGGTTCTGGATTTCTGGCTAATTTGCATTCAGATGTTGACTGGCTCAGCTCTTTTAGGGTTTGACACCCTGATTTGCATATGGCCACTGGTTTCACTAGTAGGCTTATAGTTAATACTCGTACTTATCTTATGAAGGCTTTGCATTGTCAGCTTTGCACTGTCGGCTTCCTGTGGCTGTTTGGAGGCATATTTACAATAAATGTTATCCTAGTGTTCTGTGTCTGTATTGTGGTAAGGTAGAGGTTTCTGATCATGTGTTTTCTTGTGTGATTGATGATTTGGCTTGTCATCAGGTTCTGGAATCCTGCATGTCTTTTTGGAAGTTGCTTTCTGGGCTTTCTCTTTTCTCTTCAGTTGTGTTGCAGTTTATGTCGACCTGTGCTCCAGATTTACTGGTTTTCTCAGCTCTTTACAAGGGTTTTGTTTTCAATAGTTGGCTTTAGGAGGCTGTTACTGTCTTCCATGACCCCAAAATTGCTGGTGTTAAAATTACTGATTTTGTGTGCTTTATATATTCCGCTTTTAGGAATAATATTTGGTTGGTCTGTGCCAAGCATTGTGCTTTTATGGAGAAGAATGGCCTGATCTCAGCAGATGGGTCATTTATCATCCCAGTTTCTGGTTTGGTTTCGAGGTTTTCAGCTGGTGTGGTTAAATTGCTTGGTATTACTGAAGCCTTTGGCATTCTTTTTGGCTTTTGCAAGTTTTGTTTGTTTTTTTCAGGTATTGATGACCTGGTGTCTGTTAATATAATTGTGTAGTGTTGTCCTGACTGGCTCGAGTGGCTGGTCATGTGTGGTAAAATGCATGATTCTTTTTTTTTTATTCTCATTTAATGAGTGAAGTCCAAACATTACCTAGTACAATACATCATTAAATAATCTAAACTAGGCATGAATCATGCCTTTTCTACATGTAACCAGCCACTCAGACCAGTTAAAACAACACTACACACTTATATGAACAGAAACCTCTTCACAAGCACCAGAAAAAAATAAACAAGACCTACAAAACCCGAAACAAATGCTAATTGCATTAGCAACCCCCAACAATTTAACAACATCTGCTGAAAGGCCCATGGAAAAACCAAAAACAGAGGCAGGAATGGAGCCGTCATGAGAAATCAGCCTACCCTTTTCCATCACTGCCTGGTGTTTCACACAAACCAACCAGATTTCATCTTAGAATGCAGCACAAAACTCACGCACAAAAGACACCATGTTACAAGCTGCCACCCTGGGATTCTCAAAAACAGAGACAGATTCACGATACCAATTATTGAAAACAAATCCTTTACATAGGGCCATCCCAACCACACAATTTGAAGCACAAGTGGACAGTAACTGGGAAGCATGATTCACATCTAGTTTAGATCATTTCATTGATGTATAGTTCTAGGTAGTATTTGGATCTCACTCGTTAAACATAATAAAAAAAAAAATATCTTTCTCTTGTTGATCTCCTGGTCACAATGAGAGCTTGATTTTTTCGAAGAAGTAAATTTTCCTTCTTCCCTTATCCTTATAAGTTTTGCAGTTATTTTTTCCAATGTATCTTTGTTCATAAATATGGATCTAGTAAGCTCTTTTGCTGGTGAGTTAGTGTCTATTTTGGCTGAGTTGGGGACCCGGTTAGGTGTTAAAACCAAGCGTCAGGTGAGTGTTTATTTGCAAAGTGTGTCTTATAAAAAACCCAAGAAGTTTGTTGTTGCTAGTGGTGTTGTCAAGATGTCTGCTGGCCCTCTGGTTCTCACGGATATGCTTACTGACAGTAACAAACCTGTGAGATTGTGAGACAGCAAAGTAAACAGTGAAGTGAGCAGTATCAGTAGCATTTTGAATTCGGAAAACATGAAAGATATGATTGTAGAAGAAACAAGTTATGCTGATTCAAATGCTTTGAAAGTTGACAATGAGATGGATGATGCTACTCCCAGGAAGACACATACTAAGACATATGTTTTAGGTAATAAGCTGAACAAGATTTCTTTCAATGATTTAAGTGATGATGATGACAATGTTTTGATACTTCTGGCTTCTAAATTTTCTGGTGCTAAGCATTTGCCAGCTGCTGAGTTACGTGTTTTGGATAAATGTGATTTTGGGCCTGTCAAATTTTTTGTGCTTAATGTTGAATTGTTAGCTGTACCTGGAAAGACAAATAGTGATAAATTGATGACAATAAAAAAAATTTTCTATTGAATTGATGGTTTTGGAGGGACGTCGACTCCCTCAAAATTTCTTGGAATCATTAGATTCTTCTTTACATCTGAATTGAGTTTAAAAAAGGCTAGAGAATTGGCAACTCATGAGAAAATTGTGGTAAATGTTGATGTTAGACAGGTAAACAAACATTCAGATCAGGTAATTGTTGTTAAGGAGATTCCAGTCAATCTTTCCAGATCAGCAGTTGAGTCAGTTTTTGCTAAGTTTAGTAAGATTGTGTTAATCAAGATGCAATTGATTGGTTTGTGACAGAAAACTTTGGTTGAGTTTGAATTACCAGAGGTGGCTAATTTGGTTGCTTCTAAATGATCTGTTCTCATGGAAAAAGATTCTGTGTGAATAACATTGACTGTTGAAGATAAACATTTTTGGGTGTTCAGAGATCAGCATAGGGCCTTGCTCTATACTTTGCCAGTTGGCACTACTGTTTATAATTTGTCTGGTTTACTTGATTCATATGGTGAGAAGACCTGTTTTATTGGTTGCAATCCTAGTTCTTATGTCCATGACAGATGTGTTGTGGTTTGTTTTGCTAATAAGGAATCAAAGTTGGCTGTGATTGGTTCTAATCCAGTTTTTAAGGGTGTGAATTTGTAATGGGCTGGTTTTTCTCTGGCTTGTTGTGCCAAATGTACACAAATTGGTCACATCTCTGATACATGTTCATCTGGTGGGATTTCTGGGGTTCGTGGGAAGTGAATGATAACTGATTGGGATTGAATTTGTTTAGCTGGTATTTATAAAAAAAAACAAGCTCCCATTGTTTGTCCAGTTTCTTTTGGTGGTAGAACTTGGACTTAGATGGCTGGTAGTTTCTCTTCTTGTATGGCTCCTTTGGTTTCTTTTGGTGCTGGTTAGTCTCTTGTTGCTGAGACCTCTCTATTTGCTTCTGCTTTACTTGGTGATTATGATGTATATAGTCATTTGGCTTCTTTGGAATGCTTTCTAGAACTTTTGGCTAACCAGGTTTCTGGTATTTTGGAGAAATTGGGTTCCATAAAATTGGTGCCTTTGGTAACTACATCTGATGCTTCTCCTTCAACAGTTCTAGTGTCTGTGATTTCAGGTTTAGATTTGGATATGGTATTGGATGGTGCTTTAGCAATTTCCAATCCCTTTCCTCCTGTCATTAGTAATACAGCTTCCATTATAAGTTCAAGTAGTTCTAAAGTTTTGACTACCAAAGTCGGTGGTTTAGAATCTAAGATAGTGGCTTTGGAAGTTTTGATTGAATCTGTTTTGGAAAAATTAGATTGTTTGTGTTCAGGTTTGGATTTGTCAGCTGCCTTTATTTCTTAATGAGTGTTTTGGTTTGGAAGATTGCCACATGTAATGTATGGGGCATGAACAATCCTGTGAAACAAAATGATATAATTTGTTGGCATAAGGAGACAAACAATTTGATTTTTGTTGTTACTGAGACCAAGTTAAAGAGTAAAATTTGTCCATAGATCATGAATAAGTTTAATGATATCCAGGTGTTTACCTCTAGTTTGGATTCTGGTCATGTGGGCTCTAATGTTGCAATTGTCATGAACATTTCTTTGGTAAGACATTGTTACTAGAGGTTTTTGGTTTTTTTTTTTGAATGTTGTAAATGTCTGTTGGTTGCAAATTCACGTTTTCTAGAAGTAGTTGAACCTCCAGTAACTGAATTTATCTTCAAATTATCTCCTATAATTTGAACTGCTGGGCTTATAAGTGGAATGCCAATTTCTTGCCAGTTACTTTATGTAGTTATGTTGTAGTAAACATCAACTCTTTCTCAGAAATTGCTCATCTGGAAGCTCACTAAAAATATGTAGTTACTTTGCTATAAAAGTCAACTCTTCTACAGGAATCTCATCTGTAGACTACCCTAATGATTGTAATAAGAAAAGAAAAATAAAAGAAATGTAAAAGAAATAGAATTTTATCAAGTAAAATGTTTTCTATCCAGGCCTGAAGTCACTAACAGCTTATTGAAATTGGTAGCTAATCAATTTCAAAAATGTTAGTTGTGTTTGAGGGAATTTCAAGTGTAATAATTTTGAGGATTTGGTTTTTGAATATTTAATTTTTATTTGATTTTGTAAAAAGTGATTTGTTTTAATTAAGATATCTAAAATAAAATACTATGGTAAGATATTATGAAAAGATACATTTCCTTGAAGAAAGAAGCTCTTTTTTTATACAACTTGTTGTAGTACTAGTCTTTAAACTTGCACTTTTCTTTTTGCTACAATTTGGGTAAACTAAAAATACATTTCAGCAAACTACAAATTATTTTACTGAACTATTGATTATTTCGGCAAATTTTCATTAATTTCGGCAAATTTTGACTATGTTAAAAGGTTCAGGATATTGTGTAATTTGATCATTTTAATTTCTAGAGTACAAATCGGATTATTGATTGAGTAATGATATTTGATAATTTGATTAAATAATAAGTGATAATCAAATTAATAATAATGTATGCTAATTAATAATAGGAATTATAAGGGTAATTTTATGCTAATTAATAGCTAAAATTCTATTGGTAACATAATCTTTTCTTTATGACTGAGCTCCATTGAAGTCCAAGTATTATCTGTGATGTTAAGATAGTGGTCCAAGATAATTGAAGTGATTTGGTCTGAAAATTGTTGAAATTTCAGTTCTGTGAGTTTTCCAATGTATTGAATTTTCATTGGTTGGAGTATTGGATTTTGTAAGACGTTTTCACAAGTGGTAAATAAATCATAGAGTCTAAAATCTGTTCTAAGTTTATAGTGAGTGTTTGTTAATTCAGCTGCTGTCTTAAATTCATTGTAAATTTGTTTTTGTATAGCTTCAAGAGTGATGTTGGTTGCTTTAAGTTCCAGTTTTTGTTTGTAAAGTGTTTTCCCAATATGAAAATATTTATATATAAGAGTATGTTTATTGTTTTGTTTATTAAGACATAGTAGAAGTTTCTGTTGAATTGTAGCATTTGGTGAAATGTCAATAGGGGTAATTAAAAAATTTTCTTTTAGTGTTTGCTTCAAAAGTTCTGGTAACCTTTTTTCAGAATGACTATTTGTTTTTCTTTTATAGAGGTGGTAGTTTTGAGAATTATTTACTATTGGGACTGTGGTTTCTTTTTGAATGTAATTAATTTGACTTCTATTAATTATTATGGATAAGTCAGGAAGTGTTTTCAAAACTAACATTAATTTTTAGGATATTTGTTGAATATTTCGGAGAATAATCATGATAAAATTGACTAATTAATGAAAAAAGAGAATAAAGAAAATAATTTTTGGATATGGAGTTTTATTTGTTTTTGGGTTTGTGTGTTTTTGTAATTTATTTATTATTTTTGTCTTTGTGTATTATTAAAAGAATTATTGTAAAATTATATTGAATTTAAGTGTTCAAGTTTGGCTGTTGTTCTATTATAATTATTGGTTTTAAATTTCGGGGAATATCTTCAGGTTTAACTAAAGGAAAATGTGTACCAATTTGTAGAATTAATGGTTCAGGATTGTTTCTGAAGTGATAATGTTTCAATCTATCTCCATGTGCAACTTTTGCTAGTATTTTGTCATCAAGTCTTAACTTGTATGATTCATTGTCTAGAGTTTTGTAAATATAAAATGGTCCATCCCATTTGTTTTCAAATTTTCCACTCCATTGTTTTTCAGCCTTAGTTCTGTATAAGAGAACTTTATTTTCAACTTTAAATTTGTTGGTTATAGGTGGTAGTTTGTTGTCATGTCTTTCTTTTTGTTGAGCTTGAAAATGTTTAATATGAGTTGCTGCTGTCTTTCTTTTTCCTTCCAGTGTACTAAGAAGAGTGTAGGCCCTTCTTTGGAGTGTTTCTTGAAAGTTCTCTTTATTAATTGGTTGCACAGAGTATGTTTTCACTGTGAAATTAATTGGTAATATTGCTGTCCTTCCATAAGTTAAATCAAATGGTGTGTGTTTTATAGTATTTTGTTTTAGTGTTCTGTATGCTAGTAACACTGATGGAATAAAGATATCCCATTCCTGCTCAAAGTCTGTTGAGACTTTGGCTAGAGATTCACACAATGTTCTGTTGAAATATTCTACAAGTCTATTTGTTTGAGAGTAATAAGATGATGATAAAGATCTTTTAACATTGAATTGTTCACAAATTTCTTGTATCAAGTTGTTTACAAAATGTGTTCCTTGATCAAATAAAAGTTCAATTAGACATCCATGTTTACAAATAATGTCTTCATAGATGAAATTTGCGACTGATTTTGCATCTGCTTTTTAGATGGCTCTAGCTTCAAGCCATTTAGTGAGATAATCTACTGCAACTGCAATATAATGATTTCCTTGAATTGTAATAGGTAATAGTCTGACTAAATCAATTCCAACTCTGTCAAAAGATTGTCCAAATTTGATTGGATTTAAAGGTTCTGTGGGATGAGTTCCTCCTCTTTTTTGACAACTATTACAAGATTCTACATATTGTTAAATGTCTTTTTGCATTTGAGGCCAAAAGTAATGTTCAAGAGTTTTTTGTATTGTTCTATTTTTTTCCAAGTGTGCTGAAGAAAAATCTGTGTACATGTTGTATAAGATTGTTTCTTTTTCATTCTCTTGTACTAATCTGAGTGGTTGGTTTGGATTTCTACAATTCTTGTAATAGATTTTGTTGTGGTGTATAAAATATTGTTTGAATTGGTGTTGTAATCAATGTTTTTCACTTGAAGACCAATTTTCTGGCATGGTGAGAGTCTCCAAATAGTTTTTGATGTTGTTGTAGTTTTCTGAATCCATTGTTGTTGATTTTGTTATTTGTTCTGCTGTTAAATTTGTTGGTGTTTTGTTGGTGTTGATGTTGGTATTAATATTGTCTCATTTTTGAAAAGCTGTCAACATTGGTGTGTAGTTTTTCTGGTTTGTGATGTACTATATATTTGTAGTCTGCTAAAAAATCATTCTATCAAGAATGTTTGACACTTTGTTTTTTTTTATTTTTATTGAGCCATTTGAGGCCAATATTGTCAGTTATGATGTCAAACTCTTTTCTATTCTTCAGATATTGTTGAAAGTGTTTAAGAGCCCAAATGACTGTAGCAGCTTCTAGTTTTGTTAAGCCATATTTGAGTTCTGTTGGCTTAAGTGTTCTACTAGCATAGGCAATGACTTGTTCCTGGCCATTTTCATCCAATTGTGATAGAATAGCACCAAAAGCTATGTGTGAAGCATCAGTGGCTAGTTGGAACCATTTGTTGAAGTCTGGGTAAGCAAAAACTAGAGCTGTTGTCAATCTTGTTTTGAGGGTTTTAAAAGCTTTTTGTTGTTCATCTGTCCATTTGTATGGCACATTTTTGTTGGTAAGATAATTAAGTGGTTTGGCAATTTTTGAGAATCCCTTTATGAATTTCTGATAGTAGGAGGCTAATCCTACAAATTCTCTTAGTTTTGTGGTATTTTTGGGAGTTTGAAAGTTTTTAACAGCACTAATTGTTTTAGGGTTTGGTTTGACTCCATCTTTGCTAACTATGTGTCTAAAAAAGATTAAGCTTGTTTTTCCAAAGTGACATTTTTCAATATTCAACTTCAATCTTGCTTTCCATAATCATTGAAAAACTTCTCACAGATGAATAAGATGGGCTTTAAAACTTGGTGAGTACACATTAATGTCATCAAGATAAACAACTACTGATTGCCATAAGAGTCTTTCATATACAACATCTATGAGTCATTGGAATGTTGCTGGTGCATTGCAGAGTCTAAAAGGCATAACATTGAACTCATAGTTTCTTCCTTGGGTGGTGAATGCTGTTTTGGGTCTATCTTTTGGGTCCATTTCGACTTGTCAGTATTCACTTTTCAAGTCTAAAGTTGAAAAAAACTTGGCTTTTCCTAAAGCATCTAACATGTCATCAATTCTTGGAAGAGAGTAGGCATTTCTAACTGTGATACTATTCAATTGTTAATGTTATAGATGATTATTTGGGGTCTCAAGTCAAATAACAAATCTGTAACTTGGTGCTTAGTTGGTACTTGGGTGTTGATATCTGAAGGTTTTAGTTGTGGAGTTTTTTGTATAATGGACAAAAATTTAATAGTTGTTTTCAGTAGCCTTCTGGAATTGCAATTCCATCAAATTTTTTTCTCAGCGTGATGGCCAGTAATCTTCTTGGTAAGCTATTCTCAAATCTATGAGTGTTTTACCCTTGTTTCACAGATCTTTTACCAGTTTTTATGATGTCTGTATCTTAGTGCTTAATTCTTAATCAATTTAGTAAAACCAAAGAAATAACAAAAAAAAATAAAAGAAAATAAAAGAAAATAAAAACATAAACAAAAGCAATTGCAAATTAGTATTCCATTAATAGTCATGATCAAGAGCTATTGTTCTAGCATGATTAAGTATTAATTACTATCAATATGAAGTGTTGATAGTGGAGAGTGGATTGGGATAGTGAATAATTATTTATTGATATTTGTGATGTAGAATGTTTTGAACTAATAGATTCTGCTCTTTCTACTTCTAACACTACCACTATATATATATAATTGATGTTCTATGAGATTGCTCATATTCCTGAGTGATGTGCTATGATTTCTTAAGCAATGCTCATATTGCTGAGCAATATGCCCTAATTTTCTAATATTGCTCCACATTGCTGAGCAATGTGCCATGTTTTCTGATATTGTTTCATATTGCTAAGCAATATGCTCACATACTACATATTATTTGCTTATTGGTCTACTATTTCCCTATATCTGTTTTTTTTCTATGAGTAACATTATCTCCTCCTTTTTAATATTGAGCTTCATTGAAATCTTTATTTTGAATTAGCTCCAATACTTTTTTTTCTAGTATTGTTTGTTTGACTTTATTTTTCATGTCTTCTACTTGTACATTGTTTATTCTTCCCCATTGATTAATGATTATGGTTTCCATGTCAGAGTGTAACAGTATTTCTGGGTAGTTCTAAAATATGTTGTGCAGTCAATAAATTGTTCTCACATGTAGTGTTGAGTTCATTTTTTTCTTAATAAATTCTTCAATTTGCTGTATTATGTTTTGGTTAAATATTCTCTTGGATTTGTTAATATACAACTCTTAAATATTCAACTTTCAACTTAACTGGTAGTAACAGTATAATATTGGAAGTTGTTCTATCCATTGCTTCTAATTCTCTTTTGTAAGTTCTTCTGTTGGTGCCATAATAGGTATTTTTCCAAAAGTGTTCTTTATTTTTTCTATTATATTATCTGACCAGTCTTTATCATTCTTTGGTGGTCACTGATATGGTGTGTTTTTTGTCTTTCTTTGGGTGTTTCAATAGCAAATTATTTGTTTGTTAATGACAATTTTTATGTCTAACTGTTGTTCACTTAAGACCTAGAACAATTGTTGAGCTATAACGTGAATATGATCTGGTATTTCCATTTTTCTTGGTTGCCTTTGTTGTGTATACTGTGTCTTTATATATTCTTCTCTTGTTTGATATTATGTGTTTGGTCCAATGATTATGATTGGTTTCAGATCTCGTGGAATTTCATCTGGTTGAACTAGTATTCATTGTATTTCCAATTGTGGAATATTATTGGTGAATGATAATACTATTTGGTAATATGGTTTCAGTCAATTA
Source organism: Geosiphon pyriformis (assembly GCA_016748015.1). Lineage (NCBI taxonomy): Eukaryota > Fungi > Glomeromycota > Glomeromycetes > Archaeosporales > Geosiphonaceae > Geosiphon > Geosiphon pyriformis. Next base: position 229,992 of record JAAOMT010000557.1, on the reverse strand, counting down.
CCATGTGCTGCTTTGGTTAAAATTTTGTTGTCCCATCTTAATTTATAAGCTCCATTTCCAAGAATTTCTTCTATGTGAAATGGTCCGTCTTATTTGGGGTCAAATTTTCTACTCCATTGTTTTTCCACTTTGGTACAATGTAAAAGTACTTTGTTTCTAATCTTGAATTCAACTGGTTTGTCTGGTAGTTGATTATCATGTCTTTCTTTTTGTTTTTCTTGTGACTTCTGGATGTTGTCAGCTGCTCTTTGATGTTTATTTTCTAATGTTTCCATTAAGTCATATGTTCTTTTTAGCAACGTTTCCTGAAAATTGTTTTTAGTTATTGGTTCTGTTGGATAAGTGGTGACTTCTATCTCAACTGGTAATGTTGCTATTCTACCATATACTAATTTAAATGGTGTTGCTTGTGTAGTGTTTTGCTTTATTGTCTGATAAGCAAATAATACTGATGGTATGAACAAATCTCATTTGTTCTGATTTTCTTAACTGATCTTGACAATTGCTTCACACAATGTTTAGTTAAACTTCTCAACTAACCCATTTGTTTGTGGATGGTATGGTGATAATAATGGTCTTTTGATTCCAAATCTCTGACTTAATTCTGCTAATGTTTTGTTCACAAAGTGAGTTTCTTGATCTGATAATAGTTTTTTTGGACATTCATGTCGACAAATCAAATCTTGATGAACAAATTTAGTAACAGATTCTGCATCTGCTCTTTAAATGGCTTTTGCTTCTGGCCATTTAGTGAGATAGTCTATGGCTACTGCAATATATCTGTTGCCTCTGCTGGTAATTGTTAATGGTCCAACTAAGTCAATTCCAATACAATCAAATAGTTGTCCCACTTTGATTGGTCTTAATGGTTCACTTGGTCTTGTTCTATCTCTTTTTTGACAAGTATCACAACTTTAAACATATTGGATAATGTCTGGATACATTGATAGCCAATAGTATTTTTTTCTGGCTCTTTCTATGATTGCTTCTTTATGAAAATGTCTTGTTGTTTAATCTGAGTACATGTTAAACAATATTGTTTCTTTTTCTAATTCTGTAATTACTCTGGTTGGTTGGTCTGAATTTTTTCTGTTTTTTCAGTAAAATATATTTTGATGATTAATGAAATATTTTAATTGCTGTTTTATGTTGGTTTGTTTTTTTTGAGATAATTTTTTCTTGAACAATTGAGTATTTATATAATGCTGGAGTTGTTGGTATTTTTGTGTGTTTATCTTTTGTTATATATTTTTGAGTTGAAATGTTTTTAGATTTGTCTCATTCATGACAATCCATCAGCATTTCTATTGTTTTTTCTTTTTTTATAATGTACTGTATAATTGAATAATAAAAGTTCTATTTTCCATCTGACATGGCAGTTGTCTGCAAATTTTTGTTTCTGGATTGAAGTCAATCTCTTGTGATCTGTATATATTTCAAACTTTTGGCTCAAGTATTTTCTTCATTTCATGACTGCCTAATAGATTGTTAAATGTTTCAGTGCTAATGTTCCATAGTTTTTTTTGGCTGGACTTAAGCTTCTACTGACATAAGCTACTGGATGTTCTCTTCTATCTGGTCCTTTCTGTGATAGTACTGCTTCCAATGCTTGACCTAATGCATCTGTAGTAATAATAAATGGTTTGCTGTGATCTGGATATATTAATACTAAAGCTTGAATAAGCTTTCTTCTCAGTGTGTCGAATGCCTTTTGTTGAGCTTCAGTCCATTCATACTTCATATTCTTGGTTTGTAGATGGTAAAATGGCTGGGCTAGCTTAGAAAAGTTCTTGATAAAACATTGATAATAGCCTGCAAATCCCAAAAATGCCCTTAGTTCTGACAAATTTGCTGGTACTGGAAAGTTCTTTAGTATTGCAATCTTATCTGGATCTGTTTTGATTCTATCTTTGCTCATCACATGTCCCAAAAACTTGAGTTTAGTTTTTCCAAAGAAACATTTGGTTGCATTTAGCTTTAGTCTAGCTTTTCTTAATCTTTTAAACACTTGTTGGAAATGATGCAGATGATCATCGAATGTTTTTGAGAACACATTGGTGTTATCCAAGTATATGACTACTGATTTTCATAGTAATCCAGTATAGACAATTTCCATGAGCCATTGGAATGTTGCTGGAGCATTCATCAATCCGAATGGCATGACTTCAAACTTAAAATTTCTCTCTCTTGTGGTAAATGCTGTTTTCTCTTTGTCAGCTGAGTTCATGGCTACTTGCTAGTAACCACTATCTAAATCCAGTGTTGAGAACCATTTATTTCCTCCAAAAGTGTCAAATAGTTCTTGGATCTTTGGAGTTAAATAACTATCATCCTTTATTACTCCATTCAGTTTCCAGTAGTCTACACAAAAGCAAATTTTCCCATTTTTTTTCTGGACTAGTATCACTGGTGACAACCATGGACTCATTAATGGCTGAATTAGTCTATTGTCAAGCATTCGGTTAATTTTTTGACGAATAATCTTATGGCTAGCTGGTGGTACTCTGTATGCTCTTTGTTTAATTGGCATTGCATCTCCAGTTTTAATCTGATGCTGAATTATGTTGGTTCTGCCAAATTCATTTTCACTGGTAAAGATGTTATTGAATTTGTTGAGTAACATTTTTAGTTGCATCTGTTAGAGTGGGTCTAGATTCCTCATGTTTATCTGTTCCAATTGTTTTGGTTGGAGCAGATAACATTTACTTTATCCATAAATGATTTGTGATGTGATGTTCACATATCCACAAAGCTGTGGAAAATCTGGAATTTGGTTTGGTGGTTGATCCTCAACTTTGGTGGTTAAATATCTAATGATGGTTCTTTTTGGTATTTCAATAACACTTCCTGTTGTATTGTAGATGAGAATTTTGATATTTTTAGGGCTTTTGGCTGATATATAGAGATTAGTGAATTCAATCTCTCCTGATTCGCAAATAGTGGCTTCTGCTTTAAACAATTGAGCTTGATCCTTTATTTTTCTTTTTATGGCTAACATATACTGGTCATATAGTGGAATGGAGATTGATTGACGGGTTGAGATAATTTCTCCTTTGTTAATAATCTCTTCCTCCACCATATTAACTGGTATATCTATTCTACCTGTTGATTCAAATCTCTGTATCTCTCTAGCAGTAATCCCTAATTTTTCTTTATTTCTCACTAAAACTAACTGAGCTATTTTCATTAAAGGTAAGAATATTGCCTGTACTATCTTTTCATTTGGCTCTATAGTATAGATCTTTTCCAAATCATTTTGTAGCATAGCAATAATATTTCTTACATACTCTGCATCAATTATTCCTCCTCTGATGTTGATTCCTTTTTTCACTAGGCTACTCTTAGATGCTAATTGAACTATGATTGTTGCCGGAATTTCCAAAGCTATTTTGAGATCAATACATGTGTGCAAATTTGGTTCCAATTTGATGGCATCCTTCCTTGAATATCTCAGATCAAACTCTGCATCAGTATTATGTGCGTGTTTAGACATGATATCTTCATTATTATCACTGTATCATTTGAGTTTCTGTTCCTTAGAGAGATCAGGAAGTGCAATATATATTTCTGGGTTTAAATTGGAGTCTGAATTGTTGAGACTTTTGTTGCCATATTGAGCAGAGCTAGAACCAGTGTTTTTGTCATTGTCGTTATTGGAGTTTGAATTGGGATTGAAAACTGATTCTGATGCACAGTTGCTTATTGGTTTGTCTTCTTTTGGGATTGTGTAGATCATATGTGGTGGTAGATTGTAAATGAAGTTATACTCATTACAATACTGGAAGTCACATGGGATCAAACAGTGGTCACATAATTGGGTGTTTAGTTTTTTCAAGTATTGTTTTTGCTCTTCTCTAGTGGGTGCTAATTGCTAGTAATGTTTGTGAAATTCCTCTGGGTTGTCCTCGATGTTGCCAAGGACATTGAAAGTTTGGATGTATTTGGGTTCAGGAAAAGATAAAGAGTTGTTTTTAATTTCCAGTAGTTTGCTAGTTGTCACACCTTCTGCTTTCACATACGCCATTTTTCAAAGTTCATGTTTGTCGTGAGAATATCCTTCCAATTGTTGTAATGCTCTTTTTCATGTGTTGTCAATTGGTGTTCCCTTGCATACTCAGTCATTTATTAAGATGATGTACTGGCATGTCTCATCGCATGTTCTTCTGCACCCAGAAATGTCATTTCACATTTTTTTGTCTGGTAAGATAGTTCCACATATAAGACAGAGTTGATTATCCCACTTTTTTTATCGTTTTGGTCATTCAAAGCATTCTATAACACATGGGTGGCAATAGAATTTTGTGGCCATGGCATATTCCTTATCGTCATCACAGCAAGTGCCCATTGATGACAATCTTTTGCCACAATTGACACATTCTAATTTTGGTCAATGATAATTGGGTGGTTGTAATGAGGTGTAAGCATATGAACTATAAGTGCTGTTGGTGGGAATAGTTTCTTTTTCCTTCTCTTTTTTCTTTCCCTTGTCTATTTTTTTCCACTCCCAGTTTGCTGATTTGTTTTGGTTGTTATCAGTTTCCCAGACTTGGTTAATATTCCAGGTAAGTTCTTCCTCCTGCTTTCCTTTGTTGTTGTCATCCCAGAAGAGTATTGGTGACAACTTGTTGTGGTCTTTGTTGGCCCAAAAGACTTGATATGCTTCCTAAGTAAGTTTCTCTTTTTTTTCTTCAAACTCAATGAGTGGTGCTGATGGCATGGTGATGGGTTTGAAGTGACCACACATGGCTGGTACACATGTGTATTGACTGTTTTGACTAAACTGAAGCTCTTGGATGTTTTAATCGAATGTTGCATGAGTTTTGGACAGCCAGTTATTGCCAATAAGTACTTGGTACTGAGTGGTATTATAGATGATTATTTGGAATCTCAAGTCAAATAACAAATCTGTAACTTGGTGCTTAGTTGGTACTTAGGTGTTGATATCTGAAGGTTTTGGTTGTGGAGTTTTTTGTATAATGGACAAAAATTTAATAGTTGTTTTCAGTAGTCTCCCAGAATTGCAATTCTGTCAAATTTTTTTCTCAGTGTGGTGGCCAGTAATCCTCCTGGTAAGCTATCCTCAAATCTATGAGTGTTTAACCCTTGTTTTACGGATCTTTTATCAGTCCCTATGACATCTATATCTTAGCACTTAATCCTTAATCAATTTAATAAAACCAAAGAAATAACAAAAAGTAATAAAATAAAATAAAATAAAATAAAAACATAAACAAAAGCAATTGCAAGTTAGTATCCTGTCAATAGCCATGATCAAGAGCTATTGTTTTAGCATGGTTAAATATTAATTACTATCAACATGAAGTATTGATAGTGGAGAGTGGGTTGGGATAATAAATAATTATTTATTGATATTTGTGATATGGAAGGTTTTGAACTGATGAATTCTGCTCTTTCTATTTCTAATGCTATCACTATATATACATAATTGATGTTCTATGAGATTACTCACATTCCCAAGCAATATGCTATGATTTCTTAAGCAATGTTCATATTGCTAAGCAATGTGCTTTAATTTTTTAATATCACTCCACATTGCTGAGCAATGTGTTATGTTTTCTAATATTGCTTCACATTGTTAAGCAATGTGCTCACGTGCTACATACTATTTGCTTATTGGTCTACTATTTCCTTATATCTGTTTTCTTTCTATGAGTAACATCGATAATCAACACAGAATCTGATTTTTCTGTTTTTTTTTTTGACAAGAACTACTGGTGAGGCCCATAGACTTCTTGATGGTTGAATCAATCCGTTATTAAGCATTCTTTGGATCTCTTCTTTAATAAATTGGTGGCTAGCAGGTGAAACTCAATAGACTTGTTGTTGTTTTGGTGAAGCATTTTTTGTATGAATTTGGTGTTAAACAATATCTGTTTTTCCAAGGTCATTGTTGTTTTTTGCAAATATATTTGCAAATTCAGCTATCACTTGTTTCAATTGTCTTTGTTGTTGGGGTTCCAAGGGACCCATGTTGATTTGAGAGAGTTTTTTTTCTAAAAGGTGGTAGTTTTCAGTGGTAGAAAGAATGTTTGGATTTGAAAGTAGTGTATGTCTTATAATTTCGATGAAATTAGAGACAATTTGAGGGTTTTTATCTTGAAAAATATTACTGTGTATGATTCCAATCTCTAATTTGTTCAATAAGACAATGGGGTAATTATTGGGATTATAGAATGTAACTCGAAATTTTTTCATTCCTTTGGAAATATAAATGTTTGGGATTGAGATTTCATGTTTCAAACAGATTTGTTCATTGGATTCAAAGATTTGTTGGGTAGTGGTGGGTTTTGAGCAAGTGTAAATTTCGTGATGTTCACCAAAAAGTGAAATGATAATTGGTTGGGGAAGTTGAAGAATCTGGTAAGATTTATTCTGTGTATTGAGAACTATGTTTACTGGAACTGTAAATCATCCAGTTGAACCAAAATCTTGAGTTTCTCTTTCACTTTTTCCCAATTGTTCTCTGTTTTTAATTGATTGTAATCCCAAAATGTTGATTAAGGGTAGGTAAATTGCTTGGGCAATTTTCTCAACATGTTCAATCCTAAATGGTTTGTCTGTTTCATTTTGTAACATGATGGTAATGTCTTCAGTATATCTTGCATCTATAACTTCTCCTTTAACATTGATTTCTTTGCTTGCCAATGATGATCTGGATGCAATTTGAACTATTGCTCTAGGTGGAATTTCAAGAGTAATTTTGAGATTGATTTTTGTCAAGAACTTTGGTTGGAGAACCAAAATATCTTTTTCTGGATATCTTAAGTCATATCCAGCATCAATTTCGTGTGCTTTTTCTGGTCTGATTCTTTGGCCATGGTTGTCAAAATATTTAAGTTGTAGAGATGGTTGCTTTTCAAGAAGATAGATAGGGATGATTGGTAGTTTTTCTACCAGTTCAGATATTTCAAATTCGATTTCATTTTCATCATTTTTCTCTGGCAGAGGAATGTTAAGAGCATAGCATTCTGAACACCATTTGTTATCACAAAACATGATGCATTTTTTACACAATTGAATGTTTATTTGCTCTAATCATTGAATTTGAGCTTCTTAAGTTGAGTATGTGTGGCTTGCAATTTGGTGGTAGGTTTCTACTTTATCTTCATAATTAAATCCAGCTAATTCCATGGTATACTCAATGTATTCAGCTTCTTTCATTTGATGGACATCTTCTTGAGTGGCTCTATTAATCAATGTCATTGCTAGGTCAAAAATCATTTCAGCATTATAAGGGTAGTGGTAAAGTTTATTGAAAGCACTGTTGTATGCTGCATCAAATGGTATTCCTCTTCTGACTTTTTTCGAAATTGATAGAGCATATTGACAGGTTTGATCACATACTTCTTCTCTTATTGCAACATCAATTCAGTTGTATTCTTTTGGTAACATATCTCCACATGTAAGGCAAGATGTGTTGTCCCATTTTCCACTTTTTTTTGGAGATCCAAATCGTTCTTTATGGCATGCTTTACAAAAGTAACAGGTACAAGTTTCATATTCCTCTTCTAAAAAAATACATGCTCTCATTGATGAAAGTTTCTTGTTGCAATCTTTGCATTTAAGTAGAATATAAAGTGGTTGTTTCCATGGTTCTGGTGTAGAATATCTAACTTTTTTCCATCCTTTTGATTCTTCAGAAATCTCCTGTTCTGTTTCTTCAGCCCAATTGGATGTTGATCCAAGAGCCATGTAGGTTTCAGTAAGTGGCATTTTTTTCTCCTCTTCAAATTCAAATACTGGGGCTTTTTCTGATCGTTTATTAAAAGTACCATAAGTAATAGATACTATAGTGTATTGTCCTTGGTATGAGATTTTTAATTCCTGAGTTTTCCAGTCCAAGTTTGCATTGGCCTTAAGAAGCCAATCATTTCTGACCAGAGCTTGGTATTAGGATGCATCCATAACTAGAACTTTGACTGGAATGGTGATTCCATCAATGGTAAATGGAAAATTGTCAATTTTTCCTACTGGTGTCTTTTTCATATCATCTGCTATAACAATTACAGTTTGGGCTGGTCTGTCAACAGTTTTTTGAAGCTGTTGTATTAACTAGTAGGTGATAATACTTCCAGCTGATCCACTGTCTAGAATTAGTCAGATGGATTTTTCTTCTACTGTAGCTTTAGTGTACATGGCAGTGATAGCTCTTTGTTCATTAGCTGCTGCATTACTAAGCAAGAATGGTGATTCATTTGCTTCAAATTCGAATAAGAATATATCTGAAAGGTTGGCATTTTGGGCAATTTGAGCTGGTGGAATAGTGTTGTTGGAAGGGTTTGACCTGAGTGCTGTAACTTTACCTTCAGAAAGTGCAGATTGTTGAAAATCCGATTTCTCTGGTATTGTAAGATAACTGGGTTGAGTGTAATAGTGATTGGGTCTTTGCTGACCAGAATTTTGGGGAACCAACTGATTATTTGGATTGATTCTGTTGTTGTTATTTTGAAATTGATTTTGGGGTGTAAATTGGTTATGTTGAACCAATTCTCTTGTTGGTACTTGATATTGTTGAGTGGGTGGTGTCTGATATGGCTGAATTGGTAAAGGTTGCTGATATTGTTGCTGCATTGGTTGTGGAGCTGGTTGATAGTAACTGTTTTGATTTTGTGGTCTTGGTAAATAATAGGTTGATAGTGAAGATTGGTAATAAGATTGTTGTGGTGAAGAGTAACGTTGATTACTCCTGTTTTGTTGGTCTCTTTGTAATTTCCTACAATCTTGTTTCCAGTGTCTTGAAATTCTACAATAATGACAATTTTGAGGTTGGTTGTTGGATGATGATCCAAAATTGTTTTAATTGCATTGTTGTGGGGGTTAATATCTTTGTGATTGTTGTTGCTGTTGTTGTTGGTTTGTGAAGTAGCTTTCAATCTTCTTTGTGAGTTGGTCTATCTTCTCTTCAGCTGCTGAACTGGTTTCTCCAATAGCTAGGTTGACAAGTTTGGTGTGGTTTGCTTCTTCCATAGCTATTTTATAGTTCTTTGTATGTCTAATAGCAGTTTCTAAGTCTGCTGGTGCATGTGGACAGTGTTACCAGACGAAATTAAAGATATTATTTAGCATGAAATTATCTTTATAATTCCTATCATTAATTAGCATATATTATCATTCAAATTATTATTTATTACATTAGCAGAATGTCCGAAATTATTATTTAATTAATAACTCAATTTGCACATAACATAAATGTAACTTAATTGCAATGATTAATCATGCAATACCCCAAACTATGTAATATTCAAAAAGTTTGCCGAAATTTGTAAAAATTCGCCGAAATAATTGCTATTTTACCAAAATATCTAATAGTTCGCAGAAATAACTTGTAGTTTGCCAAAATGTATCTTTAGTTCAGTGAAATTGTAGAAAATAGCAAAGTTCAAGTTCATAAAATAGTGTTATGACAAGTTGTATAAAAGAAGAGCTTCTCTTTTCAAGAAAATGTATTTTACTTTAGATTTAGCACTTAGAATCATTCCTACACACACAAAAAGAAATAAATATTAAATAATTCAAAAAACCAAATTTTTTAATTATTACACTTGGAAAATCTTCAAAAACCCAACTAACGTTTTGAAATTGATTAGCTACCAATTTCAGTAAACTATTAGTGACTCCAGGCCTGAATAGAAAACGTTTTCCTTGATAAAATCCTATTTCTTTTACATTTCTTTTATTTTTCTGTTCTTTTCTTATTACAATCATTAAAGTAGTCTATAGACAAGGTTTCTATAGAAGAGTTGACTTTTACAGCAAAGTAACTACACATTTTTAGTGAGCTTCCAAATGAGCGATTCCTGGGAAAGAGTTGACATTTATTACAATATAACTACAGTCAAGTAACTGGCATAGAATTGGCCATTCCACTATAAGCCCAGCAGTTCAAATTATAGGAGATAATTTGAAGATAAATTCAGTTACTGGAGGTTCAACCACATCCAGAAAACGTGAATTCACAACAAACAGACATAAACAACATTTAAAAAAAGAGACCAAAAATTTCTGGTAACATTTGGTGCTCTCCCACGGAAATAACACAGCAACAACAAAATTCAAAGTGGTGACCACACTAGACACAGCAACTCTAGAGTATTACCAGTCAATTTACACTCATTGCAAGCAAAGATTCAACATTCCAGACGGAATTGAAATTGTCAAGAAAACACTTTACCTATATATTGAAAATTGTATCAACAATTATCTTCTTGGAAATTACAACATTTCAGAAATTAGAAGCAATTTCTACAATAATTTAGTGCACTATTCACGACTAAGAACTGAAGACCTTAACAGTAAAACACTTGCCACCTACTTCCAAGAACTCAATTATAACATTATCAAGTATTGCAAAGAAAAATATCCAGTGCAATTCAAATACTCTTTTGACTCTGAATCAGAAACAAAAACAAGCAACAAAGGCAAACAAAAAGTGAAACAACACTCAAAAACCACTTCAAACACTCCAATACTGACAAAGACAACTGCCAAACACTTGCAAACACCTGAACAAGGAACCAGCGTCAAATTACCACTTTCTATCACACCATTTCCAATTTTATTTGTTCAACCACAAACACCAAATTCACCTCTTATTCAATTTTCAAGAATAGAAGATTTTCAGTCACCCAAAAGCCCTATTCAACAACAAAAACCAATCTCAACTAGTGCCAATCTTCTTGATTACTTACAGAAAAACGAAAGTAATCATTTAGAAAGTTTGGAAAGCGAAAAAACTGAAACAGAACAAGAAACAGAAGACTTGGAAAACAAAGAAAAAATGGCCTCCACATATATTGCAAAAATCTCTGAGTTCACAGGAGAAGACAGCAAAACCAGTCCTCAAGAATGGCTTGACAAAATCTCAAAAGCAGGAGATACAAATAGTTGGAATACTGCCAGAATGTTAAAAGCAATTCCATACTTCTTACAAGGAACAGCTGGTGAATAGTTTGAAAACTTAGAAGCCCCATCAGAACACTGAGAAGTATTCAAAACTGCTTTTCTAGAACAGTTCACTGACAATAACACTTTCATTACCCTTCGAAATTGGTTCTGAAATATCAAGCAAGAACCAAGTGAATCAGTTATGACCTATCTTGGGAAATTCAACAAACTGCTTAGAAGGATTCACCAATTAGAAACCAATGAATACTACTCCAATGCACAAATCTTGGACCAATTCATTGTTGGACTAAAAGACAAACTTATCAAGAAAGTTTGCCCACATGTACCAGAAGATTTAGCCACTGCTATTTAATAGGTGAAAAACCATGAAATGGCTATGAAAGAAGCCAACCATACCAAACTTGTTAACCTGGCTATTGGAGAAACCAGCTCAGTAGTTGAAAAAAAGATTGACCAATTAACCAAAAAAGTTGAAAACTACTTCACCAACCAACAGCAACAACAACAGCTGCAGCAATTACAACAATCACAAAGATATCAACCCTCACAATGACACAATTAAAACAACTTTGGACCACCATCCAACAACCAAATCCAAAATTGTCATTATTGTGAAATTCTAAGACACTGGAAATGCGATTGTAGAAAATTGTAATAAGACTAACAACAGAAGAATAATCAATGTTACCTTCCACCACAGCAATCTTATTATCAACCACTATCAGCTTACTATCCACACAACATTATCAGGTATCTGCTCAAAGATTGATTACACAAAATCAATTCACACCACAAAACCAATACCAAGTAAACAACAATAGAATCAGTTCAAACAACCAATTGGTTCCCCAAAATTCTGCTCAACCAAGACCCAACCACTATCACACTCAACCCAGTTATTTAACAATGCCAGAAGAACAGGATTTTCATCATATTGCACTCTTGAAAGGTAGAGCTGCAGCACAACAACAAAATCCTTCTTATAACTACACCACTATTCTACCAGCCAGAATTGCTGAAAACACCAATCTCTCTGATATCTTTCCTTTCGAGTTTAAAGCCAATGAATCCTCATTTCTACTCAGCAATGCTGCTGCAAATGAACAGAAAGCAATCACAGCTATGTATACTGAAGCTAAAGTTGAAGAAAAGACAATTCGCTTAATCTTAAGCAGTGGATCCATTAGAAGTATTATTACTTACTAGTTAATGCAACAGTTAAAAAAAAATGTTGACCAATCAGCTCAAACAGTAATTGTCACTGCTGATGGCATGAAAAAGACTCCAGTGGGAGAAATTAACAATTTTCTGTTTACTCTTAATGGAATCACCATTCCAGTCAAAGTTCTTGTAATAGACGCTCCTCAATATCAAGCTCTTGTTAGAAATGACTGGCTTCAAAAAGCCAATGCGAAATTAGACTGGGAAATCCAAGAACTACAAATCTCTTACCAAGGACAACATGCCCAAGTACCTGCTACTTGTGGTACATTCAACAAATACTCTGAAAAAGCCCTGGCTTTTGAATTTGAACTAGAAGAAAAAAAACCAATAATCAAAACATTCATGGCTCTTGGATCAACGTCCAATTGGGCCAAGGAAACTGAACAAGAACATTTTACTCCACACTCTGAACCTGAAACTCCTGGATGGAATATCCCTTACTTAAAGCCTAAACCAAGGAAACAACGCCCCTATATTCCCCTTAAATGTAAGGACTGCCACAAGAAACTATCGTCAATGAGAGCTTGTATTTCACCTGAAGAAGAATATAAAAGTCATACCTGCTACTACTGCAAGGCCTGTTATCGAGAATGATAGGGCCACTTGATCAAAAGAAGTGGAAAATGGAATAAAACATCCTGTCTTACTTGTGGAAAGCAGCTTCCTGATAAATGTGACTGGATTGATATTGCATTTAGAGAAAAAATCTGTGATCAAACTTGCCAATATGCTCTTTCTATTGCAGAAAAAGTAAAACGTGGAACACCTTTCAATATTGCATACAATAGTGCTCTCAACAAACTCTATCATTACTCCCATGACGCCGAAATGATCTATGAACTTGCCATGGTTTTAATTAACAGAGGAACCAAAAAAGATGTCCTTCAAATGAAAGAAGCTGAATATATCAAATATAGCTTGGAATTAGCTGGATTCGATTATAAAGATAAAGTAGAAGTGTACCATCAAATCGCAAGTCACACCTACCCGACCAAAGGAGCTCAAGCTTAATGGCTAGAGCAAATGAACATTAAATTATATGAGGAATGCATAATGCCTTGTGATGAACAATGATGTCCTGAATGCTATGCCTTTAGCATTCTATTACCCAGTAAAAGTGACGAATATAAAATCAAATTTGGTGAACTTAAAGCAATGGAAGAAATTGAAACGACACTCATCTATTTTATTAAAAGTCAGTTTGCTTTACAGCTCAAATACTTCAACAACAACGGACAAGGAATAAAGCCTAAAAAAGCACATGAAATTGATGCTGGATATAATTTACAATATCCAAGAAAAGACACTTTGGTTCTTTAACCAAATTCTCTTATCAAGATCAACCTCAAAATTGCCCTCGAAATCCCACCAGGAGCAATGGTCCAAATCACTTCACGATTATCATTGGCAAGCAAAGAAATCAATGTTAGAGGAGGAATTATAGATGCTGGATATACAGGAGACATTACAATCATGTTACAAAATGAAACTGATAAACCTTTTCAGATTGAACATGCTGAAAAAATTGCTCAAGCTATTTATTTACTCTTAATCAACATTTCAGGTTTACAATTAGTTAGTCAAAGAGAACAATTGGGAAAAAGTGAAAGAAGAACCAATAGTTTTGGTTCAACTAGATGATTTACAGTTCCAGTAAACATAGCTTTTAATGAACAAAGTAAATCTCACCAGATTCTACAACTTCCATAACCAGTTACTATTTCACCCTTTGGGGAACATCTGGAAATCTACACCTGCCTAAAGCCAACAACCACACAACAAATTTTTGAATTCAATGAACAAGTCTGCTTGGAACATAATATCTTGATCCCAAACATTTATATTCCAGAAGGAACAAAGAAAGTCTGAGTTACTTTTTACAATTCCAACAATTATCTCATAGTTTTATTAAATAACTTAGAAATTGGAGTCATTCACAGTAACATCTTTCAACAAGAACTACCCCAAACAGTTCTCAATTTCTCGGAAATCATTGAACATTCACTACCAAAAATCAACCCAAACCCCAGCTCTAAAAACTACCATGTTGTCATGGAAAAACTATCTTGAATCAACATAGAACAACTTAAACCACAACAACAGAACCAGCTCAAAAAGCTAATTGCAGAATTTGCTGATATCTTTGCTGAAAACAACAATGACTTAGGAAGAACCAATTTGGTTCAACACCAAATCTATACAGGAGATGCCAAACCAAGGCAACAACAAGCCTACTGAGTTGCTTCAGAAAGCCACCAATTTATCAGAGAAGAAATACAATGGATGCTCAACAATAGGCTTATTTAATCATCAATGAATCCATGGGCCTCACCTATGATCTTAGTTAAAAAAAAAAATAGAAAGATATGATTTTGTGTTAATTATCAACAACTCAACAGTGTCACCATTGGAGATGCCTACCCTCTTCCTCGAATTGATGACATGTTGGATGTTCTTGGAAAGTCCAAATACTTTTTGACATTAGATTTAGAAAATGGATACTGGCAAGTTGTCATGAATTCCAAAGATCGCCCCAAAACAGCATTCACTACTCAAGAAAGAAATTACGAGTTTAATGTAATGCCTTTTAGATTATACAATATACTAGCAACATTTCAAAGACTCATGGATGTTGTTTACAAAGGCTTCCTTTGGAAATCAGTAGTTGTCTATTTCGATAATACTGATGTTTATTTATCATCTTTTGAATTACACTTAAAACACCTGCGAAAAGTTTTTCAATGATTATGAAAAGCAGAATTGAAACTAAACATCAAAAAATGCTACTTCGGAAAAACAAGTTTGGCCTTTCTTGGTCACATTGTTAGCAAAAATGGAATTAAACCAGACCCTGGAAAAATCAGCACTATCAAAAACTTCAAGACTTCACAAAATACCACAGAATTGAGAGAATTTATTGGATTAGCTTCCTATTACCAAAAATTCATCAAAGGATTCTCAAAAATTGCAAAACTCTTCAACCAGCTCATTACTAAAAACATCAAATACAAATGGACAGAAAAACACCAAAAAGCTTTTGAAATTCTCAAGGAAAAGCTGACAACAGCTCCAATTCTCACTTACCCAGATTTTAATAACCAATTTTGACTAGCTACAGACACTTTTTATACTGCTTTTGATGCCATCTTATCACAATTAGATAACAATGGAAATGAGCAAGTAATTGCTTATGCTAGCAGAACATTAAAACCAGCCGAGAAAAACTACCCTGCCACAGAACTAGAAACAGCAGCCGTAATTTGGGCCCTACACCACTTCAACCTTTATCTCAGGCCTAAAAAATTTGATATTATCACTGATAATATTGGGCTCAAATGGCTTCAGAACAAAAACACCCAACTGAACACAAAACAAACCTGATGGACAGGATTTTTAGCCAACTATTGATACATTGTACATCACAAACCAGGAAACTTCACACCAACATTGATTGTCTTTCAAGAATAGGGCAAGATTAGAAAACAGAACCAACACCCATTTGAATTAACAGCAACAAAACAACAAACAATGAACCCCGAAAACTACAACAATCTTAAACAATATCTGGAGACATTAATAATTCCAACAGATTGGTTCCCAGATGAAAAACGTCAGTTACAACAACAAGCCAAACAATACTTCTTACACAATAACATTATTTATTATTAAAACTTCAGAAACCCAGACAGTCCACTTAAATTAATACAAGAACATAAAAAAGAAACTATTTTATACAACATGCACTTGGACCTTTCATTAGCACATCTAGGAAAAGACAGCACCACCCAAAGAACATTAGAATATTACTTTTGGCCTCGAATGAGAAAAAACATTCATGAATACGTTAAATCTTGTGATAGTTGTCAAAGAAGAGAAGGAACTCACCCTATAGAACTTTTAAACCCAATCAAAGTTGGACAGCCTTTTGACTGAGTTGGTATCGATTTAGTCGGACCACTACCTATCACAAACTAAGAAAATTGTTATATTGTAGTAGCCATAAACTATCTTACTAAATGGCCCGAAGCCAAAGCCATTCAACAAGCAGATGCAAAATCAGTAGCAAATTTCATCTATGAAGATATTATCTGTAGACATGAATGTCCAATCAATTAAGAAACACATTTCGTGAACAATTTAATTTAAGAAATCTGTAAACAATTCAATGTCAAAAGATCTCTGTTTTCGCTCTACCATCTACAGACAAACAGACTTGTGGAATGTTTTAACAGAACATTGTGTGAGTCATTAGCCAAAGTCTCAACTGATTTTGAGCAAGAATAGGATATCTTTATTCCATCAGTATTACTAGCATACAGAACACTAAAACAAAATACCACAAAACACACACCATTTGATTTAACTTACAAAAGGACAGCAACGTTACCAATTAGTTTCACAGTGAAAACATACTCAGCACAACCAATTGATAAAAACAATTTCCAGAAAACACTTCAACAAAGAGTCTACACTCTGCTTAGCATGTTAGAAGGAAAATGACGAATAGCAGCCACCCATATTGAACACTCCCAAGCTTAACAAAAAGAATGGCATGACAACAAATTGCCTCCAGTCACCAATGAATTTAAAGTTGGAAACAAAGTTCTCTTACACAGAACTAAAGCTGAAAAACAATGGAGTGGAAAATTTGAAAATAAATGGGATGGGCTATTCTTTATCCATGAAGTTCTAGGCAACAGATTATACAAGTTAAGACTTGATAACAAAATTCTAGCAAAAGTTGCACATAGAGATTGTTTGAAATACTATAATTCCAGAAACAATTCTGAACCATTAATTCCACAAATTGGTATACATTCTCTTTTAATCAATCCCAAAGATATTCTCTGAAACTTAAAACCAATAGTTGTCATTAAACAACCCCCCAACTTGAACACTTAAATTCAATTTTACTATAGTTATTCCCTTATAATTTAGAAAAAATGTCACAACAAAAACAAAACAAAGCACACTGAAAAACAAAAATAACATAAAAAGAAAAAAAAAAAAAAAAAAAAAAAAAAAAAAAAAAAAAAAAAAAAAAAAAAAAAAAAAAAAAAAAAAAAAAAAAAAAAAAAAAAAAAAAAAAAACTCACATACCAAAAATAATTTCAATTTTATTTTTCCAATTTCATTATAATGACTATTCCTCAAAATATTCAACAGTTATCTCAAAAATTAATGTTAGTTTTAAAAACAATACCCGAATTATCTATTACTATCACTGGAAAACATATTAATTATATCCAAACAGAAATAGTTACAAATTTAACCCCAAATTCACAAAAGTATTACCCTTATAAAAAGAACACAAGAAATTATTCTGGAATTCATTTACCAGAACTTTTGAAGCTTGCTTTAAGAGAAAACTTATTGCTCACCCCTATTAGTATTCCACCAAATGCTACTATTCAACAAAAACTTCAACTGTGTCTTAATGAAGAAAACAGCAAATACCCCCCAATATATAGATATTTCTACATTGGAAAAACACTTCACGAATGAAAACTGGAGCTTACAGCAGCAAATCTCACAAAAAAAGCTATTCAAAAACAACTCCACAATAAATTCAAGACAACAGCTGGATCTACAAACAGCTGCTATAAACTAAGAGCTGCTCTTAGACTTTATGACCTATTTCACATCTGTGAAAACATCTTACAAAACCCAATTTTACAACCTTTGAAGATTCAATATATTGGAAAGCTCACAGAACTGAAATTTTAACAATTTTCAGACCAAATTTTTTCAATAATTTTGGATTATTATCTGGAAATTACAGACAGTACTTGGACTTTGATAGAGTTCAGTCTTGAGAAGAAGGTTATGTTACCAGACAAAATTAGAGATATTATTTAGCATGAAATTATCTTTATAATTCTTATCATTAATTAGCATATATTATCATTCAAATTATCACTTATTACATTAGCAGAATGTCCAAAATTATCATTTAATTAATAATCCAATTTGCACATAACATAAATGTAACCTAATTGTGATGATCAATTATGTAATACTCCAAACTATGTAACATTCAAAAAGTTTGCTGAAATTTGTAGAAATTTGCCAAAATAATTGATATTTCACCAAAATATTTAATAGTTCACAGAAATAACTTGTAGTTCACCGAAATGTATCTTTAGTTTAATGAAATTGTAGAAAATAGCAAAGTTCAAGTTCATAAAATAGTGTTATGACAAGTTGTATAAAAGAAGAGCTTCTCTTTTTGAAAAAATGTATCTTATTTTAGATTTAGCACTTAGAACCATTTCTACACACACAAAAAAAAATAAATATTAAATAATTCAAAAAACCAAATTCTTTAATTATTACACTTGAAAAATCTTCAAAAACCCAACTAATGTTTTGAAATTGATTAGCTACCAATTTTAGTAAACTGTTAATGACTCCAGGCCTGAATAGAAAACGTTTTCCTTGATAAAATCCTATTTCTTTTACATTTCTTTTATTTTTCTGTTCTTTTCTTATTACAATCATTAAAGTAGCTTATAGACAAGGTTTCTGTAAAAGAGTTGACTTTCACAGCAAAATAACTACACATTTTTAGTGAGCTTCCAAACGAGCGATTCTTGGGAAAGAGTTGACATTTATTAAAACATAACTACAGTCAAATAACTGGCATGGAATTGGCCATTTTACTATACACCCAGCAGTTCAAATTATAGGAGATAATTTGAAGATAAATTCAGTTACTGGAGGTTCAACCACATCCAAAAAACGTGAATTCACAACAAACAAGCATAAACAACATTTAAGAAAAGAGACCAAAAACCTCCAGTAACAATGGACTTTCTTAATCAATTTGTTTTTTAATTCTGCTATAAACTGATCCAAAATCTGAGCATTAGAATAGTAGTTATTGGTTTCTAATTGTTGAATTTGTCGAAGAAGTTTGTTGAATCTCCTAAGATAGGTTATAACAGTTTCAGATGTTTCTTGTTTGATATTGTGAAAGCGATTGTGGAGAGTGATAGAGGTGTTGTTGTTAGTGAATTGTTGTAAGAAAGCATCTTTGAATGCTTGCCAGTTCTCAAATAGTTCTTCTAAATTTTTAAACCATTTTCTTGCTGTTCCTTGGAGAAAGTAGGAAATTGCTTTGAGCATTCTTGCTGCAATCCAACCATTTGTATCTCCTGCTTTTTGAACTTTGTCAAGTCATTCTTGAGAACTGGTATTATTGTTTTCATCAGTGAATTCTGGAATTTTTGCAATGTAAGCAGTTGCCATTTCTTCTTTGTTTCCTGTGATTTCTTTTAGTTCTGATTCAGTTTTTTTACTTTCCAAGCTTTCTGAATGATTACTTTTGTTTTTCTGTAAATAATCAATGATATTGGCACTTGTTGATATTGGTTCTTGTTGTTGAGTAGGATTTCTAAGTGACTGAAAATCTTCTGGTCTGGAGAAACAGTTAAGTGGTGAACTTGGTGTTTGTGGTTGAACAAGTGAAATTAGAAATGGTGTAATAGAAAGTGGTAATTTGACACTGGTTTCTTGTTCAGGTGTTTGCAAGTGTTTGGCAGTTGTCTTTGGTAGTATTGGAGTGTTTGGAGTGGTTCTTGAGTATTGTTTCACTTTTTGTTTGCCTTTGTTGCTTGTCTCTGTTTCTGATTCAAAGTTAAAAAAGTATTTGGACTGTACTGGGTATTTTTCTTCACAATACTCAATAATATTAAAATTAAGTTCTTAGAAATAGGTAGCAAGTGTTTTACTGTTCAGGTTTTCTGTTTCCAATTGTGAATAGTGCACTAAATTATTGTAAAGATTGCTTCTAATTTCTGAAATGTTGTAGTTTTCAAAAAATAATTGTTGATGTGATTTTCTATGTATTGGTATACTGATTTCTTGACAACTTTAATTCCGTCTGGAATGTTGAATCTTTGCTTGCAGTGGGTGTAAATTGACTGATAATACTCTAAAGTTGTTGTGTCTGGTGTGGTTGCCATTTTGAATTTGTTGTTGCTGTGTTATTTTTGTAAGAGAGCATTAAATGTTACTGGAGGTTTTTGGTCTCTTTTCTTAAATATTGTAAATGTCTGTTGGTTGCAAATTCACATTTTCTAAAAGTAGTTGAACCTCCAGTAACTGAATTTATCTTCAAATTATCTCCTATAATTTGAATTGCTGGGCTTATAAGTAGAATGCCAATTCCTTGCCAGTTACTTTATGTAGTTACATTGTAGTAAATGTCAACTCTTTCCCAGAAATTGCTCATCTGGAAGCTCACTAAAAATGTGTAGTTACTTTGCTATAAAAGTTAACTCTTCTACAGGAATCTCATCTGTAGGCTACTCTAATGATTGTAATAAGAAAATAAAAGAAAAATAAAAGAAATGTAAAAGAAATAGGATTTTATCAAGGGAAATGTTTTCTATTCAGGCCTGGAGTTACTAACAGCTTATTGAAATTAGTAGCTAATCAATTTTAAAAACGTTAGTTGTGTTTGAGGGAATTTTAAGTGTAATAATTTTGAGGATTTGGTTTTTAAATATTTAATTTTTATTTGATTTTGTAAAAAGTGATTTGTTTTAATTAAGATATCTAAAGTAAGATACTATGGTAAGATATTATGAGAAAATATATTTCCTTGAAGAAAGAAGCTCTTTTTTTATACAACTTGTTATAGTACTAGTCTTTGAACTTGCACTTTTCTCTTTGCTACAATTTGGGTGAACTAAAGATACATTTTGGCAAATTTACAAGTTATTTCACTGAACTATTGATTATTTCAGCAAATTTTCATTAATTTCGGCAAATTTTGACTATGTTAAAAGGTTCAGGGTATTGTGTAATTTGATTATCTTAATTTCTAGAGTACAAATCGGATTATTGATTGAGTAATGATATTTGATAATTTGATTAAATAATAAGTGATAATCAAATTAATAATAATGTATGCTAATTAATAATAGCAATTATAAAAGTAAATTTATGCTAATTAATAGCTAAAATTCTACTGGTAACAAGATGTGTGCAAAGTTACTGAGGTGCTTGGTTGGCTCTTGTCTATTAAACTGCTTTTCAAGAATAAACTTTCTGTGTCTATTTTGGGACTATATGCTGGTGCTTCTTTAATGGTTTGGTTCTCTCAGACTGATGAAGTCAACTCTCTTATTGCTAAGACTGTTAATGAATCTTCTTTCATTGTTTTGGGTGATGATTTTAATGAGGACGGTTTGCATAAGAGTATGAGTTTTAAAAGATGTCTAGACTTGGGGCTGGTTCACTCTGTTAGGTAGCCCAGTAGTGAAAAGTCCTACATGGGAAAATTCAAGAGGTGTGAAAAAAACAATTGATTTTGTGCTAGTTTTATCTAATTTGGTCAATGCAGTAGTGGATCACAATGTTGTGAATGTGAGTGAACATTTCAACACTGATCATTGGGCAGTTTCTGTTTCTGTGAGCCTGAGCAGTTTGCTAGATACTTAGTTAAACTCCCTTTGTAGGCAGGCTAATAGGAATTGTTGGAAGTTTGATTTCAGAGGTGTTGATAACAGTAAATAGAAAAGTTTTAAAGATGCCACTTTGGCCAATGTTGGAATGTTTACTAATGAGTTTGCTGCCACTGTACAACTCTCAGATTTGGATATCATGTAGAATGTTTTGTGCAAGATAATAACTGTTTCAGCTAATGAGATATTTAGGAAGAAATGGTTCAAGAATTTTGATGGGGTTTTCACCAAGGTTTTATAGACTAGAGTTGCTGATGTCTAAGCTGGTTAAGACTTCTTATTTGGTCTTTAGTGTGAAATTTGCTTCATTGTTGGATACATGGTGTGGGCTCGATGCTAATGGTGCATTAGTGGTAAAGTCTTTATTTCTTTCAAGTTCTGATTTCAACATGATTTGCTCGGCTTTGGCTAAGATAAAGAAATTTTACTGCTTTTCTAAGTTGCTAGAATCCAGGCATACTGAGAAAGCATGTATCAAAGCAGCTATTAATAAGAGAATGGAAAGTTTTGAATCAGATAAGGGTTATACCATCAGAAGTGTTTTGGAGCACTTCTTTCACAAAGTGGTACTGGATCATCTGGTTGTAAGTAATGAATTGGTATTAGAGCCAAGCCTAGTTAAATCTAGGGTGGATGGGATCATGGAAAGTTGGACCAGAAAGCACAAGGTTATGCCTGACATCTTAGATAAATGGTTGTGCCAATACTGGCCTCTGGAGTATGTTTTTGATGGTGCTTTTTTTGGCATGATGTGTTCTGTTGGTGTTAACAAGTTGCTCAGTGTGATTTCTGATCTTCCTAAGGGTAAAGCTGCTGGTCTCTCTGGAATTTCAAATGAACTCTGAAAACATTATAATAGATCAATTTTGGATATGCTTTTGGTGCTTATAAACTCTTGTTTAATCCATGAATCAGTACTCAATGCTTAGAAGGAAGCTTGGATATTAATAATTCCTAAGCCATATGAATGAAATGGAGTTCTCATAAACACTTGATCTATTGCCTTGATTGAAACTGCCCACAAGATTCTTTCCAAAATTCTCTTGGATAGGATCTTATTGGCATGTAGTACTTTTGATGTTTTGTGTGGAGACAATTTTTTGTTCCTAAGGGGTATGATGACACAGTCACCCATTTTTGCCATTGGTTCAGTGGTTGAAGATGCTTTGGAGAAAAGTTGTAAACTCTGGTTGGTTTTGCAGGACATGTAAAAGGCTTATGATTCTGTTGGGTGTGAGCATCTTCATAACAGTTTGGTTAGAATAAAGATGTGTAACAGGTTTATTAAATTTTTTGGTGGTATTCATAATGATTGCATCAATAGGGTAATGACAGATTTTGGTTTGATGGATAAATACAAAGTGCACGATGGTTTAGACCAAGGGGAGATGTTTTCACTGCTTCTTTGGCACATATTTTATGATTCTCTTCTGTGTGAGGTCAAAAGACAGGTGGATGGGTGTGAATATAACTTGAATTCTTACTTTATTTCTGAATGTGGTCATGCCAAATCTCGGGCTGGTCTCTCCTCTTTTTTTGCTGTGGGTGTTTTTGTTGATAATACTATATGGGTTGGTAGTAGTCGAAATGCTATACAGCACATTTTTAATGTTGCTAGTGAATTTTTTGATATCAATGATATTTCAATTAATAATGATAAGACTGTGGCCATTTTCATCAATTGCAAGGTTGTGGATTCTTCTCTGTTAATCAGTGGATCACCTATTTCTATTGCCAAGAAAGAGAAATTGCATTGCTATTTAGGGATTTATTTGTCGACTGAGGGTCTTTCCAAACCTAGCTTGGCTAAAGCACATTCTAATATCTGGTTTTTTGCTAATCTGGTCCTCAAGAAGGCAGTATCTGATAAGCAGTTTTCTTATTTGGTTTTGGTGGTTCTCTTTCTTATCATTGGTTATAAGACACAATTCAGTTATATTTCTATCAGTGTTTGTAAGAAGTGAGACACCTTGATTTATAAGAGCTTGAAATCTAAGTCTGACCTGCCATATGACTTCCTTAGTGATACAATTCATCATCTTTTTCTGTACAGTTTGAAGACTTTTGAACAGATTCAGGCTGAGAATAAATTGGCCTCAGTTATTTCTTTTGCAAACTCTGTTGGTATTTTGGGTTATCTATTCTCTTACTGGTTACATAATCTTCAGGTTCTCTGCTGGTGTCCACTTCATCTTTTGCAGTACCCGGTTTGTGTCAAGGTCAATCCTCTGAATAATTTTCTAGCTAGTATGGTGTGCATTTTCTCTGGAAGTGATTTGTCCTTGAGTGGCTTTCTGACTGATGTTTTTCGTCATCAAGATGGAACTCTTATGTTTAGTGTTCTTGGTGAATTAACCTATTTTAAGTGTGTCTTTTCACTTCGGCATTATGGAATTGTCTTCGTAGAACAGCTGCTTGACTGAAATGGAGCTATTTTTGATTGGAAAACCTTCAAGTAGTAAAAATGGTTGGACCTGTGTGGTCTAGTTCCTGCCTGGTTTGAGCTTTCTGTTTGATTTCTTGGTGGTGTGTCCTCTTTTTCTGTCTATTCCTTGCCTTTGGATGATAATAGCTCTTCAAACATTCTTCATTTTTGTGGGTTTAGTGCTGTTAGTGCCAATTTGTTGTGCTTTAATGTTGGTTGTCTTTCTGTCTATACGGATGGATCTTTGAGTAGCTTGGGGTCTGTTAATATGAAAGCTGAGACTGCTGTTTTTTTTGAGAACATTGGTATGGGTTTGGAGATGGGAGTTTCTGGTTTGATGTCTTCTACCTTGACAAAGTTGCAAGCCATTGCTCTAGCTCTCGAGTGTGTCTTTCTTTCTCACTCAATCAATTTGTTTTCAGACAGTCAAGCGGCTTTGGATGCTTGCAAGTTAAAATTGGATTTGGTTTGCTCAGATTTTAGAAATCAGTATTGGATTGAACATTACCACATTGTAAATGTCGTTCATAGTAAGAATTTGAATGTTAATTAGTATAAGATTGAAGATTATTCAGGTGTTTTGGACAATAAGTGTGTGGATGAGTTGGCCAGAGCTGTGGCTCTCTTTAGCTGGACTCTGCTCCATTCTATCAATAAACACTATCTTAGGATTGATGGTGCTGCCATTTCTAGTAATTCTAGGCATTTTGTTTAGGATGTTTTTCAGTCAGTTCATTATGCACATTGGGAAATTGGTTCTGGTTTGCAAGTGATAGTAAACAGTCTGCATGCAGATATTGATTGGTTCAGATCTTCATTGGTATGGCATTTGGATTCTCACATGATTGCTGGCTTTATTAGCAAGTGGACTTCTGGCTTCCGGACGTATTTTATAAAGGGATTGCACTTTCAACTCCCTGTTGCCATGCATAAACAGCTTTATGACAAGAATTACCTTAGTGTAGTGTGTTTGTTCTATAGTGATGTCAAAGTTTTAAACCATGTTTTTTCTTGTTTGTTTGATGCCGATGATCATGCACATTTGTTAGACTCTTATGCATCAGCTTGGAGAGTGCAATCTGGTCTGGATTGTTTTTTTTCAGTTGTCTCGCAGCTGTTGTTCACTTGTTTGTCTGATGTTTTGGTCAGCACTGCTCTGTACAAGAGTTTTGTTTTCAAGGATTGGTTTCATGAGTCTGTCTCTGTTTTTAAGGATTCCAAAGTGGCGAGTCAGAACATTGTGGCCTTTGTACATGAGTTTAGTCATGTTTTTTGGGAAGATATTTTGTTGGTTTGTGCCAAACACCATGTTTTTATAGAAAAAAATGGACTTATTCTATGTAATAGATCTGTTTCTATCTCAATTTCTGGGCTTCCTTCAATGTTGTCAGCAGACATGATTGAATTGCTGGGTGTTGCTAAGGCAATTGGGGTTGGTTTCGGTTTTCGTAAGTCTTGTTTATTTTTTTTAGGCATAGATGATGAAGTTTTTGTTTATATAAGTGTATAGTATTGTCCTAATTGGTCCGAGTGACTAGTTATGTGTAAAAAGTACATGATTCACACTTAGTTTAGATCATTTATATGATGTATTGCACTAGGCAGTATTTGGACTTCACTCGTTAAATGGAAAAAAAAAATATTATAAATTAAGAAAAAAACATATGTAAATACCAATAAATAATTTTTTATTTATAAATGTTTAGATATTTAAAAGTAAAAAATTGGAAAAAAAGAATAAATAATATAAAAAAGTATTAAATATATTTATTATATAGACTACATGTTTTTTATAACTAAAAAATTTATTATTTAATAATCAAATTAACAATTAAGTTAATAATTAAATTAATAATTACAATTTAAAAATAGAGTAATTAATATAAAATACAAATAGTTAAATATATGTGTTAATTAATAAAAACTATGATTTTTAACTGTAACAACAATAAAATTATATATTATTACAATTAAAAAAAATAGTTGAAAAAAACATTGTTTACTAATAACTAATATATACATCTTTTTTGAATGAGAGCATTTAATTGGCGAAAAAAAAAAGAAAAAAGGGGGTGTTTTTTTTCGCCTTACATCTATAAATTCGACCTCACATGTTCACTTTGTTGCAGTACGCCCTATTGGTTGAATTAAAGAAACACGATAAGATTTTGTTTTGATTCCTTTTTTTCTTGGTTTATTCTACCAAAGACCATGGCAAAAGAATCTACTCAAGGCTCTGAATCAAGTATTTGTGAGTTCTACTGTTGTTACCTGCTTCGCTCTCTTAAAGAAGAATACAGAAACCACGTTTACATTGGTAGGTAAAAGCAATCCATTTGAATAATTTAAAATTCTTTACTGACTGCTTTTTTAACCATCCAAAAAAGGCACCACACCAAATCCAATTCGTCGTCTTCGACAACATAATCGTGAGCTAACAATGGGTGCGATCAAAACTGGACCTAAGGGACCTTGGGAATATGTGTTATTGGTTTACGGGTTCCCTTCAGCCAGAGCAGCTCTTCAGTTTGAATGGAATTGGCAAAAACAGAACACACGTCACTTTGATTCGCCTTCTAAGAAGAAAAGGGGAGCCTATTTACTAAGCAGTAAACTAGAAACCCTTCGAAAGCTTTTGAATTTTGTTTATTTTAAAAAATGGCCATTGAAGCTGCGAATTGTTACCGACGAAAACCTTTCTGTGGACTTCACAAAACTTCCACAACACATGCTTGTTACCTGTGGACCAACTAAAGATATGCCATTTTCGTTCACTGATAATGGGGTCGGACGAGGTATTAAAAAATAATATTGGGTTATTAATACATCGTGAAAATTTTATTGCTTTGTTAATTCTATCAATTAAAATTTATTTAAGCCACATTGCAAAAAAAACAATGGGAGGTTTATAAATTTCATCAAAAAAATAATACCTTGTGCAAGGTTTGCCAGAAGGATGTTTTGAATGAGGTATTCAAATTTCTTTGATTATTGGCTTTCTCTCGTCTTTCAGTAACTTGGAGCTATTTCTATCGGAAGGCGGACGAGTACCTTACATGCACGCGATCCACTTGTAGAATGGCCGCACATATTTTCTGTTTGGCTAAATTATTTCTTGAAAATAATCCCACATGTTGTTTGCCCACATCTGGTGTCTGCCCAATTTGCAAAGAATCACTTCGGTGGGGTGACTTAATATATCAAAAGCTGGAACGCCAAAAGAGAGTTGATGCACAATTGGCATATAAAGAAGTCATCAAAAAGACCAAGAAAGAAGACGACGAGAAGGAAAGTTTCTGATATGATTTATCAATTTTTGACAGTATTCTCACAATATCTTTACCCATAAAGATTTTGACTATGGAAATAATTGTACACTTGAGTTGACTATTTAAGAGTCCTTTTCTAATGTCCTCATTTTTAGAAGAATTCAATAAATGTCTTTCGTGAAGCATACATCTGTAGTTCAGAAACTTTTATTTAGGAAATTTATACAAATTGGTTCGATTCATTCAAATTTGATCCCTTGTGCCAGAGGAAGGGCACCGGAGTAATTTATAGTGCACGTTGCGCGTCGCATATACTGTTTTATTATAAAATAAGTATTTTGAGAACCCTGACGGAAAACTCGCCTATCTCAAAACCCCAACACGTACCTGCTTCCAACTGTCAGATCCCGCTTCACGACCTCCACCTGTTTCTTTCTCACCTCCAAATGCACCACCTATTTCAGCGCCATTCGTAGGAGCATTAACATTAACAATTCCAGAATCTGCACCCGAAGGTCTAAAAATTTAGAAAACTTTATAAGAGATACACCAATAAACAACGGTAAAAATGTTTTTGATTTGAACTTACCCGATCCATCTGAAAATGTTTTCCATTTTCGTGGTGAACAAGCTGCTACTTAATCCTTGTGCAACGGAGTTGTTCATCGCGATCGCTTCTTCTAGGGTCTGTAGTAAGGTAAATGATTCAACAATATTTAAACTTTCTGTTTACAAAAATTTCCTTTCTTTCTGATTATGTACTAACCTCAAATATGATTACATGTAATATCGGTACAAACGTCTCTTTTTGGACAATGGGGGCACTATGTTTGATGGTAGTTAAAGTAGGCATCACATAATTACCTTTTTTATCATCAATCACTTGGCCTCCATAAATTATGGTTCCCCCTTGTGCTTTGACCTCTTCAATGCCTTTTCGATATACGTCTACAGCCGCTTTTGTATGTAATGGACCGCATAGTACCCCTGATTCTAATGGATTCCCGATTTTCACTTGTTTATAGGCTTTCTTTAATTTTTCCAAAAGTTCATCATGTATCCGGGAGTGGAGAAATAGCCTTCTGGTTGTGGTACAACGTTGCCCTGCGGTGCCTACAGCTGCAAACAAGACCGATCGAAGCGCAAGCTCTTGGTCGGCATCATCCATGACAATAATCGCGTTATTTCCGCCCAGTTCGAGCAAACTTTTGCCGAATCTTTCTTGGACTATCCCTCCAACTTTTCGGCCAACTGGAGTGCTTCCTGTGAAGCTAACTAAATTTATTCTACGATCTTTTGCTATACCTTCCCCTATGTCGGCGCCTCCGCACACAAGCGAGCAAATAGCCCCTGGAAGATCATTTTCTTCCAAAACGGAAGCTAAAATTTTCGTCACAGCCACTGAAGTAAGATTTGTAGTGGGTGCTCCTTTCCATAAGACTGTGTTACCACAAACAAGCGCGATTGTAGAATTCCAGCCGTAAACCGCAACCGGAAAATTAAAAGCTGTAATGACACCTACTACTCCAAGAGGATTCCACTGTTCCAACATGAAATGACCAGGTCCTTCATTGAAAAAAGGCAAATTTTATTAGGATTATTGTAAGATACAGAAAAGAACCATTATATAACCCTTACGTTCGCTAGGTAGAATTTGGCCGTTTATCATTCTACTTAGACCCACAGCATAATCCGCCATATCGATATATTCTTGCACCTCACCAATTCCTTCTGGCAAAATTTTTCCCATTTCAATGGAAACAAGTTTTCCTAAAGGTTCTCGTTTAGCATTGAGGGCATCTCGCATTTGACGAACAATTTCGCCGCGTTTGGGAGTAGGTACCTTTATTTTCATCCGCAAGAGAAAAAGTTTAATGAATATATCAAGTTCAAATAATACCAAAACCAAAACTTACCTGGCTCCATATAAATTTTGCTTCTTCTACTTTAGAGATAGTTTTTTGCAAATCATCTTGGCTTCCCTATATGAAATTAGGACAATGACCGAATATTCTCTCTTTGAATGAATTGTTCAGTAGACTTACTTTTTTCTTACCATAATGACTTTACCAAGTATAGTTCCGTCAATGGGGCTCACAGATTCCACCATTTCACCATGACCTTCCCAATTCCCATGGTAAACTCCGTAGTTTTCTTCCTTTAAATCAAGTTCCTGGAATATATCTTTTAGAGCAGCTTTATTTAGGGACATTTTGTTAAGAGGAGATACAAATTGAAGTGATCCATTGCCTTTAAATAGCGTACAAGCTTTATATTGTCACTTAAAAAAACCGTCCTAGTGGAGCAACCTTATTATAGTATCTGATAAAGGGGACAATGCGAGAACTGATCATGTGGTATATATAAATGAACGTGAGAAAATGCACAAATTTTCTCACGCATCCGAGTCATCTCCCAGCTATCGTACTACAATCTCCTGCAGTTTGGGATTACCCCTGCAGGTCCCTTAGAAATGAATTTTCATTGTAGGCGAGCTGGAAAGGCTAAGCACACGCTTTTCTTGTCCTAGAATAAGTTTATTACCCAAACCAATTTATGGCAAATTTTGCACAAACTTTCATTTATGATTTAACAGCTCTGCTAGAAAACTCAGACGTATACGATGTTGTAATATGGGCAGGGGATCCCAACGGCACCACAGGCCCTTCAGGCTTTGTAAAAGATAGCTCTTCTCCCCTTCCACCCACTCTACATACCTCTAAGCCAAATCAGATCGTCGATGCTGAAATTCCAGCACATTTTAAAAAAATAAAAGCACATTCTCTGCTGTTACGAGCTCGTTCGCCCTATTTTCGCCGAGCTTTGTCCCAAGAATGGGCCAAGAAAGAGGACGGTCTATTCGTCTTTAAAAAGCCCAATATTCTTCCATGTGTTTTTGAAGCGATACTCAAGTATGTTTTTATTATGCTTTTGTATTTATGAGTTCTTCATGGCCCCTTTCAAACATCCATTTTGTTTGACTATAATATTATCGTAACAGATACTTTTATATTGGCTTGGTAAACCTGGAGAAATATTCATGTCAAGAAATTCTTTACCTTTTGATTGCAGCTGACGAACTCGAGATTCTTGAACTAGTAACCCACGCACAAGATTTTTTAATTGCACATAAATCCGTATGGCTTCGGCATAATATTGTGACCTTATTACACACAATTACCCGTCACGATGAAGCTTTTCCTAAGCTAAAAAATCATTGCCTTAAAATGGTAAGTGATGAGCCATACTTAATATTCGAGTCTGAAAATTTTCTTTCGTTTGAGGATTCCGTACTAGTTGCCTTGTTAAAGCGTGATGATCTTGGGATGGAAGAGGTTGAAATCTGGAACTCACTCGTGAGGTGGGGTATCAGCAACACACCTGAGATCGCTAGTAAAGATGTAACTCTTTGGAGCCCAGACGATTTTATAGCCCTTGAACAAACTCTTCATGAATGTGTTTCTCTTATAAGATATTCTGCCATCTCAGGAGAAGATTACTTTGAGTATGTGGTCCCTTATAAAAAAATCTTGCCCAAGTTCATGAGAAAGGAAATCCTTGGATATCATCTCAAAGGTGGGCATCAACAAATACCAAGGAGTATTTTGCCTCCTCGTTCTGGTTCCATTGGATCAAATATTATCAAGCCAAAACATGCAACCCTCATCGCTTCGTGGATTGATGAATCTATAGATCCAATCATATCGCAGTATCAATATAAGTTTAAATTGATATATCGCGCTAGTCGAGATGGATTCGCTGCGGCTGTGTTCCGTGAACTATGCGCTGATGTAACTAACACTTTAGTGATAGCAAAAATCAGCGGATCTGGAAAAATTGTTGGAGGCTATAATCCAAGTAATTGGGGAGGAAAAGCCAAGGGTCTAAAGACTATCACCACATCATCGCCTTGGGCTTCCAGATCTGCTGCCTATAGTTATCAACAATCTTTTCAAGAACAATATCAGCGCGCCCCAGACGCTTTCATATTTTCATTAGGAGATGGACTAGATTTGAAAAATGTTAGATTGTCACGTAGTCACTCAAGAAACAATGCGATTGCTTACCGTCAAGATTATGGCCCATACTTTTATTCGGATTTGTTCATCGGTGATAACTGCAATATCATTGCATCTTGCTGGTATAATCATAATAACTACCAGAAATGTATTTTCTATGATTTGGATGATTTTGAAGCGGTTTTAAAGTGGCACGAAGAAAAGGATACACAAAATGGCTTTAAATTGGACGACTATGAAGTATTTCAAGTCATCCCTAAGTAGCATTGGATATATAAAACAATGGATTTTTCTTTTGTTTAATGTTTGAATTTCGATCTAATGAGACTTCCAATTAGCGAGACATATTTGGTTATTAAATTTCATGTAAGCCATTGATAGATACTTTGGCATTTTAAGATCTCACTTTCTAATAGCTACATGTTGCTTTTGGTCTCCCATCGTTGTTTGGTCTCAAAACTATTTGAAGTCAAAACGGTGAATAATCTTGTCGACAACATATAAAAACTGCAAAATTGGAAAACTACTCACCCCCACTTTAATTTTTGTTTCTTATTTGCACGTGCCTTTTCCTCCCGCTTAAGTCAAAGAAAATAATTTAAATTATTGGAATCATAAATTTAATCAATGATAAAATAAGAAATAGTACCTGTCTAGCTTCAGCAAACTCTTTTCGCTCGATAGCTTCATGTACTTTCTGTTCATAATGTCTCTGTGAAATCTCTTCACTTAATTTACCTGCTAAGGCCAGATCCCCATTTTCCACTGCTCTATCTAATTCTTTTTCTAAAGAGCACTTTCCAATCGAAGATACACGGTTGATTAATTTACATCGTAGAACACTAAAAATAATTGATGAATTACCTTTGGATTTAATCTACCATGATCAACACCTTTCAATTGCTCATTCATAAAAAGATATTTGGCAATACTGGATGGTAAAGGAGCCACTGTTGACAGAGATGAAACGATATCATGAAAAGACCATTTTGGTTGTAATGAATGTTGAGCGGAAGGGGTGGAAGAAACTGGGATTGGTAGGTAATTTATAAGTGCCTCCTCGTTTTTTAGGCGAACGATTGGCCTTTGTGGGAAATCAATATTTGTTTCTTTAGTTGGGTTAACGAAAGGATTCTTTGGGCAATGGAGATTTGGCTTGTCATTTTCAGAATGACTGACCGCTTGTTCTAGCTCTGCTTAAATACAAATTTTAAACGTCAGATTTAAACGGGTTTGATACAACCCTTTCTGAAGTAAAAGGCACCTTCCCCTCAATGAGTAAATAAGATTCACCTGTAAAAGTAACAGAAGCAACACTTTTTTCCAACTTAGCTATTTCGGCCTCTTTGTACTTTCTTTTTTTCTCTTTCTTTTTAATATTACGTTTTTGCTTCTTCTTCAAAATGTTCTGCGTTTCGTCAACAGATTCTTTATCCTGTCTTTTGGCTTTCATAGTAGAATGGAACTTTTCTCGTCACTATAGTTTCCTCGAATTTAGAATTAAAAATTTCAATGTTGGTAAGATATTTATTTTAGTATTCTTAGAATATTTAAATAATACAAATTTAAATGCATATTTTATAAATAGATGTTTTTTCTAAATTAACATTTTGGTTTAGTTTAAATTTAATATCTGAATCTAAAAACTACAAAATCTAAATCTATTAATTGTTTTTTAATTTATTTATATTTTAGCTATAATTCACTTTTTACACATACCGACAGAATTTAGCATCATAAATTAGCCAATCATTAATTATAACATTTTCTCTATTATTCTTGGTTCAAAATTCCAATAAAACAACTAGCTTTGAAATTTGTTTACATTGAAAAATAAAAATTGTTATTTCATTTTACCAAAATACAAATTATCAATAAATTTACAATTAAATTATTAAAATTACTTATTTTTGGCCAATATTTTTAGTCAACTCTAAAATCTAGAAAAAATTTTTATAACTTAAAAAAATAATTTTTGATCAAAATTATTTACAAGTTATTAATTTTTTTGTGGTTTTTTTTGGTTTTTTTATTTTTTATTTTTTAAAAAGCTTTATTACTTATATTACAAACAAAGATAATTATTTAAAAATTTAATATAATATTAAAAATATATTTATAAAAGCCATAAAAAAAGATATAATTAAAAACATAAAAATACTTTAAAAATTTTTATAAAACAAACATAACAAAAAACTATTATTATCAATTTTTATAAAAACAAAAAATCAATATTATTTATAAAAAAAACTATTTTATATTTGTTAAAAGTTAATAAAACTTTATAAAATTAATCTTTAAATTTTTAAATTAACAAAATTATTAATATTAATATTATAATCAGAAATTATTAATAAAATTTTTTTAAATACCAAAAAATTCATATTTATAAATATTAAAAATTCAAATTTATAATATTACTATATAAATATATATTAAATATATTTTATTATTATATAAAAAACAATTCTAATTTACTTACTTTATTTATAAAATAATATAAATTTTTAGTTTTTAAACTAAATTTACTTATTTAAATTCTGGTTTTTAATATTAAATTTAAAATTAAACAACTTTTAAAAAATATTAAATCCTTAAATTAATATTATTTATATTAATACTTAATACTTAATAAATAACTTTTATTTTTTTTAATATTTTAATAAAAAACTTAATTTAAATTTTTACAAATAAAAAATATGTTTTAATATTTAGTTTATTTTTAATAAAAAGCAATAAATTAACTAAAATTACCAAAAAATTAATAAGTTTAATTATAAATTCAATTAGTTAAAACAATTTTTAAAATTAAAATTTCAATAATATTAAAAAATTAAATAATAAAACACAAAAAAACAATAATTTTAACATAAAACATTAAATAAATAAATTTATTAATTATTTTAAATGTAAAACTTAATACAAATTTTATATAAATTAATAAAATTAATTACATAATTAAAAGTTTTTTATTTAATATAATTTCTTCTTAAAATATTAATTTTAATTATAATAGTATTAAAAACATTTTTAAACTTAAAAATAATAATAATATAATTTTAATAATAAATTAAAATTAAAAAATAAAACAGAATATATTTTAAAAAAAACTTTTTTTTCTTATATTTAAAATTTTTTAAAGAAAAAAAAATTCATAAAAAAGTTTTTGTTTTTTTTATTATATTTTTTATTATTATTAAAACATAAATTTTTTTATAATAAATTTAACAACTATTATAAATAATAATATAATAAAAAAAAATTTGTTAAAAATATTATTTTTGGTTTTAATAATAACTTATTATTATTATTATTATTTTTTATTGCTTTACGAATGAGGTCCAAACACTACCTAGTGCTATATATCAAAGAAATAATCTAAACTAGGTGTAAATCATGCACTTTTTACATGTGACCAGCCATTTGGACTGATCAGAACAACACTATACAGCTATGTAAACTAAAACTGAGTCACTTATACCTAAAAAAAACAAACAAGATTTGCAAAAGCCAAAACAAACACTAAAAGCATTGGCAATGCCAAGCAATTTGATCATTCCAGCCAACAACCCAGAGGCTGAACTAGAAACCAAGATAAGAACTGAACCATTAAGGAGAATCAACCTATTTTTCTCTATATAAGCACAATGTTTAACACGAACTGACTAGACATTATTCCTAAAATCAAGACTAAAAGAGTGCACAAATTTGACAATCTCCAAACCAGCAACTTTGGAATCATGAAAGATGGTGACCGCCTCATAAAACCAATCATTAAAAACGAAACTCTTATAAAGAGCTATGGCCAAAGAGGAGTCAGAAACACATAAAGACAACATTTGTAATATGTTCGAAGAAGAGTAAAAAAAACCAGAGATTGCCTTCCAGGAGTCCACATAGAATTTCAACAACTGACATCGGACAGAGTTATCAATCTTGTAAGAGAACACATGATCCGATGCCTTTACATTGCCACAATATAAACACAACACACTCGGATATAGTCTATTATAAAGACACTTCTGAACAGCAACTGGCAGCCAGTAGTGTAAAGTTTTCATGAAATAAGAGCAAGCATTAGCTGAGAGTCTGCTGGTAAAACCAGCAGCCATATATAAGTCAGAGTGCCAAACCAAAGATAAATAGAGCCAGTCAATCTCAGAAAGCAAATTGCCTGCCAAAAACTTTGAACCAAAACCAATCTTCCAATGCATACAACAAACTGAATAATAAATATCATGTACAAAATATCTGAAGTTGCCAAAAACCACACTACCATTAGCCACTATGAAGCATTCACCCAAGTAATGAAAAAGATACTAACCAGAAAGAGAAGCATCACCAGCAATTATGTCAGCATGCTCATTCTTTGAAATGCCAGAGTGGTCTTTAATCTTATGCCAGCTGATCTTTAAATTCTTACTGTAAATAACATTGACAATATAATGACATTTAACCCAACACTGATTATGAAAGTTGGGACATGCCAGACCTAATTCAGACTTACAGGCATCCAGAGCAAATTGACTATCTGAAAACAGTTTAACAAAGCTCAATAAGAGAACACACTCCAGAGCCAGTGCAATAGCCTGCAACTCCGCCAAAGTGGATGACATCAAACCTGACATACTGATGCCTAAACCCAAATCAATGTCCTCAAAAAATGCAGCAGTGCCAGCTCTATAACCAACTGTGCTCAGATTACTAAGGGACCCATCTGTATATACTGACAAACTGTCGGCACTAACTTGCAAAAGACGATCACAGACAGAAACAAAATCACTAGATTCAAAAATGTTTAAAAAACAAACTTTATCCAAAACTGAGGAACAAATAAAAGAGAAACCTTTACCATCAAGAAACACAACAGAAAGCTTAAACCACTCAGGAACAGAACCACAAAGGTTTAATCTTTTCCAATGCTTAAAGGTATGCCAATTAAAGACAAAACCATGATAATCACGAAGTTAATTCACAAAGACCACACCATACTGTTGGAGAAAAGAAAAAAATCTGAGAAACTGTGACTCATTCAGAACAGCAGACATAGAGACTCCATCATGAAACCAAAAGAAATTGGCCAAAGAGCCACCCAAGGACAAATTGCAATCAAGAAAAATGCGAACCATGCCTGCCAGAAAGTTATTGGAAGAACTGACACAAATATGCACAGGAGAACTCAATGAATGAACAGGGCACCAGCACAGAATCTATAAGTCATGAGATCTGTGAGAGAACAAATGTCCCAGAACACCACTCAAATTTGTAAAACTAATAAAAAAGATCACCTTGCTCTCAAACTGAACTTGAAAGAAAGATTTAAACCATAAAAGGAAGGGTAATGAACTGTATCACTAGGAAAATCAAGAGGTAGGCCAGATTTAAACTTCAAACCCCCATAAACCAAGGCATCTTACTTATTACATGTACTAATGAGAACAAAGCTGAACTGAATCCTATAACTAACTATAGAATGAAAAACTGCCAACACCAAATATAAGAACTGTTTATCTAAGACAGCTTTTTTCAAGACCAGGTTAGTAAAAAAACAAACGTTCAAATTTGTCTTCACCAAACTAAGCTTTGAGAGACCTTTAGTCGAATGAAAAATACCCAAATATTGATAAGATTCACTCTTTTTGGCAATAGAGATCAGCAAGCCACTGATAGACAGAGAAAGAGCATTGACTCTGCTATTGATAAGAATGACCACTGTTTTGTCATTATTGATAAAAATATTATTTATCCTAAAAAATTTACTTGCAACATTTAGAATGTATTGAGTAGCTATCTGACTACTACCAACTCAAATTGTATTATCAATGAAAACACCAGCAACAAAAAAGGAAGAGAGCCCAGCCCAGGACTCAACATGACCATTCCTTAAAATAAAATAAGAATTTAACCTATAACCATACATGCTTTCCTGTCTCTTAATTTTGCATAGTAAAGGATCATAAAATACATTCCACAGGAGAGAAAAAAAACCTCCTCTTGGTCCAAATCATCATGCACACAATAATTATTTGTCAGCCCAAAGTCTTTTATCACTCTGTTGGTACAATTTTTATGAATACTACTGAAAAACCGAATAAACTTACCACACATCTTGATCCTGACCAAACTTTTCTTGAGATGTTTCTAGCCAACTGAATTATATGCTTTTCGTATATCCTGCAAAACCAACCAGAGTTTTCAATTCTTTTCTAACATATCTTCAACCACTGATCTAACTGCAAAAATAGGAGACTGAGTTGTTGTACCTTTTAAAACTGAAAAATTGTTCCTATGAAGAACATCAAAAGAGCTGCATGCCAAAAAGATTCTATTAGAAAGAATCTTGGAAAAGATCTTACAAGCTGTTTCGATTAAAGCAATAGGGTGGGTATTTGTGAGAACACCTTCCCATTTATATGGTTTAAGAATCATTGAGACCCAAGCTTCTACCTAAGGTCTGAGCACTGATTTGAAAGACAAACAAAAGTTCAAAAGCACTAAAAGCATATTCAGAATTGACTTGTCACAATGTTTCCAAAGCTTGTTTGTAATACTTGAGAGACCAATAACTTTGTCATCAAGCAGATTGAAAATCACATCAAACAGCTTATTAAGCTCAACTGAACGCATTACACCAGAAAAAACTTCATCAAAAATGTAATCCAATGGTCAATATTGATGAGACCAAACATCAAAGACATTAGCAACCACACCATGCTTTCTGGTCTAACCTTCCATAATAATGTACATCTTAAATTTAACCAAATTGGGCTTCAAAATAAGCTCATTTTCAACAACCAAATGGTCCAGAACCACTTTGTGAAAAGGATGCTCCAAAACACTCCTGATAGTATGATCCTTATTTGTCTCGAAGCTTTTTATTCTCTTATTTATAGCAGCTCTAATGTTCATTTCCTTAGTTGCCAAAAATTTAGCAAGCTTAAATGCACAATAAAACTTTCTTATGCCAGAAAGAGCAGAATAAACATGACTAGAGGTTGCATTAGAGTTAATAAGGTCCTGAACAATTGAGGCTTTGATACTGTTTAAAGAGTTCCAACACTTCATAAGAAAGACAAAACCACCAAAATCACCCTTATGAAAGGCCTTGACAATCTTCGAAACCAAAAGCTCCAATTTATGAATCTTTGAAAAAACTTTGGTGAAAACACTATCAAAATTTTTAAACCATTTCTTTCTAAATATCTTATTTGCAGAAAGGACCACTATCCTGCATAAAACATCTCACATGGCATCCAGATCTGAGAACTTGACAGTAACAGTAAATTTGTTAAAGAACATCTCAGCATTGGCCAATGTGGCATTTTTAAAATTTTTCCACCTATTGTTATCAGCACCCTTGAAATTAAACTTCCAACAATTTTTATTATCCTGCTTATGAAGAGAGTTTAACTGCACATCCAAAAGTCTACCCAAACCTACTGATATAAAAACAGCTCAATAATCAGTATTAAAAAATTCACCAACATTACACACTACACAATCTACTACAGCATTAACTAAGTTTGCAGAAACAAACAAGAAATCAATAATCTTAGCCATGCTCTAAGAGTTAGCCCATGTGGACATTTTGACAAAAGAACTTCTACCCAAGGAATTGACCAAACCAAGATCCAGACACTTTTTGAAACTAGCACACCATCAAGAGCTGTTCTTATTGAAGTTACCACCCAAAACCACAAATAAAAATTTATTAACTGTCTTTGCTATTACAAAATTGACATCATTAGCCTGAGAGAAATAAACAGCCAAGGACACTCCAGCATAGAGCCCCAAAATTGACACAGAAAGTTTATTTTTGAACAACAGCTTGACTGAAAGAAGCTGACCAAACACTTCAGAAATCTTACAAACATAATGAGCTAAAGAAGTGTTCATAATGATTGCAACACCAGTACCAAGAAATCCCTTATCCAACTCAGATAAAAAAACTTTGACTCCATCAAACTTATTCTTAATTCAGAGCTTACAACTAAACCTCAGCTTTATCTCAGTAATTATCAAAACCAAATTTCCAGAATCTTTATGCCAACAAATAATGTTCTTCTGCTTGGCAGAGACATTCATACCACAAACATTACATGTTGCAAATTTTCAAACAAAATCACTCATTGGAGAGAAAAAGAAGTAAATGATCCCAAACCAGAACACAAATGATTCAATCTTTCCAAGACAGATTTAATTGACATCTCTAAAGCCACCATCTTGGATTCTAATTCACCCATCTTGGTGGTCAAAACTTTAGAACAACTTGAACTGAGGTTAGCAACCAAGTCTGCAACAACAATTGAAAGAGAGGAAGGAGGAGATGCCAGTGTATTATCTAAAGCCATTTCTGAGTCCAAATTAGACACTACAGGTGCAAGAACAACCAGAAAAGAGACATGAGAATCAGACACTAAAGGCACCAATTCCATAAAGCTCAATTTTTTTATAATAACCGAAACCTGGTCCATCAAAAGCTCTAAAAAGCATTTCAGAGAAACCAATTAATCAACCAAGCAGGAATTACCAAGGAAGTTAGAAACTAACAAGACAGATTTAGCATCTGAAAATGAACCAGTACCAAAAAGTCCCGACAAAACCACATGAGAGAAAGAACTACCAGTAACTTGTGTCCAAGTTTTCTCATTAAAAGAAACTGGGCGAATGATTGGTACCTGTTTCTTTTTATATATGTTGGCCAAACAAACTTGATTCTGAGGAGTTACTATCTGCTTACTATGAGCACCCAGAATTCTCACCCAATGAACACACTGTAGAGATATGATCTAATTGTTTACACTTGGTACAACAAGCCAGAAAAAGACCAGTCCAGCACAAATTTACACTCTTATAAACTGGAACAGAACCAATAGCAGCCAATTTGGAAGCCTCATTCTTAAAACAGATCACTGCACATCTGTTATGAACATATGAATTCAGATTGCAACCAATAAAACAAGTTCTCCCACCATATGATTCCAACAGACCTGACAAATTATGAGCAGTAGTACTAACAGGAAGAGTGTAAAGCAAAGCTTGATGCTGATCCCTCAATATCCATGAAACTTTATTATTTACTGCCAAGGCCACATGCACCAAATCTTTTTCCATGAAAACTGACCATTTAGATGCAACCAAACTGGCAACATCTATTGATTTAAATTCAACCAAGGCTTTCTGCCAAAGCCCAATTAATTGCATCCTAACAGAAACCACCTCACCAAACTTGGAAAAAACTGATTCTATGGCTGATTTAAGAAAATTGACTGGAATCTTCTTGACTATTACTTCCTGATTCATGCATTTGTTTACTTGTTTAATATCATCATTCACCACAATTTTCTCACGGATTGCCAATTCTTTAGCCTTCTTCAGACTCAATTCAGACATAAAGGAGGATCTGATGATTCCAAAAAACTTTGAGGGAGTGGAAGCCCCCCTAAAACCATCAATTTTATAAAAAATCTTTTTAAC
This sequence comes from Geosiphon pyriformis, assembly GCA_016748015.1. NCBI lineage: Eukaryota > Fungi > Glomeromycota > Glomeromycetes > Archaeosporales > Geosiphonaceae > Geosiphon > Geosiphon pyriformis. The sequence continues at coordinate 189,179 of JAAOMT010000557.1, read as the reverse complement.
AGAAATTAATTTATTGCTATTAGTTATTCCAGGCACAACAGTCAAATTCACGTCCAATACAAAAGATTTAATTGGTTTAAAGCTATGTCTTTCCAGGGCACATGATTTGGTTAACAGCAGCCAATTAGACCCAGCAAATTTAGAATTAGGAAGTACCAACTCAGCATTATCATCACTCAAGTTTTTAAAGAATGGTTTTTTTGGCAGCTGTCCTAACACATAGATTTTCATTTACATCTTTCTAGGAGTTGTATCATCTACTATGTTATCAGTCTCAGAAGTGTTGAAGTCTATATAACTTGTCTTTTTGGTCATCATATTGTCTATGTTCTCAACATCAGACACCCCACTAACACTGGTATCCTCACTTTCTACCTTACTGCCCTAAGACACCTTGTATTTACCACAGTCTGTCTGCAAAACATGGCTAGAAAAAGGTCCAGCTGATGAATCCACTATGATGCCAGCAATATCAGGCTTTTTCAATTTTTTGTATGAGGGGCCTCGAATGTAGATACTTTTAATGTGTGCTTTTTTTTTAGCAGCAGACCGGGATTCCAACCCAGTTAAACCAGAACCAAAACTACCAACAGAAGAGCCCACTGGTTTCATCACAACAAAATTAGTTATGTCAGAAAAAATAACTACAGGTAACAAGAAGGGAAGGAGAAAAAGAAAAGCTAAATCTTTGGCAGTACAAATGCTCTTGTCATGGTCAGAAGATTGACAAGAGAAAAAAGATTATGGTTAATTAACTTATTATAAAAACTAAAAGTTTTCATTAATAATATTAAATATTCAAATAATAAAATGAATTTAAAAATAAAATTATTTTTAAATAATATTAATTTTAATTGAATTAAAAATATAAATACTAATTTAACAAAAAAAAAAAAAAAATTTTTTAACAGCTTTTAATAAATATAATATAAATAAGAAAAATATAAGTTTTTTAAACTTTTAAATAAATATTTTTAAAACAAAAAAAGTAAATATTGGTAAATAAAATAAAGTTTTTTTAAGTATGCTTAATTTTAATATAAAAAATAAGAAGATAATTCTTTTTTTATATTGTATTATTGTTTTAAAAAAAATAAATCAAATTTAAAATAGTAAAAATTTTAATAAAAGTACTTATTAAAAAATTTTATGTTTTGAATATTAATTTATTAACATTATTTAAAAGTTGTTTTTTTTAATAAATAAATTTAAAAAAATTATTCTTTTAAAATTTAAAAATTTATAAATAAAATCATAATTTTGGCTGTTAAAAAATTTTTTTAATAAATATTTATCTTAAAAAACAAAAAGCTTATTTAAATTAAGCTGTAATTATCAAAAAAATATTTATTTTAATTTTGTTTAAGTTCAATTATATAATATTAATCTAATTAAAACTTATTAAATTATAACAAAAAATTATAGTAAATTTATTGAATTAAACTAAATTAATTTGTTAATATTTAAATAATTAATTTTAATTAACAAAAATTTAATATTTGCCTTCAAATGGTTAACTCTTATGGATAATTAGAGATTGTCATCAGGCTTTGTTATACACTTTGCCAATGGGCACTACTGCTCATGATTTATCAGATTTGTTGGATTCATATGGTGGGAAAACTTGTTTCATTGGCCGTAATCCTAGTTCATATGTGCATGATAAATGTACAATGGTCTGTTTTGATAATGAGACATCCAAATTGGCTGCTATTAGTTCTGTTTCAGTTTATAAGGGTGTAAATTTGCACTGGGCTGGTCTTTTTCTGGCTTGTTGTGCCAAGTGTAAACAATTTGATCATATTTCTGATGTATGTTCAGTTGGTAGGAATTCTGGAGTTCATTATAAGTGGGTGGTATCTTCTTAAGATCAGATTTGTCTAGCTAATATTTATAAAAAAAGCAGGCTCCAGTTGTCTGTCCAGTGTTTTTTGGTGGAAAAACTTGGGCTCAAATTGCAAGTGGCTCTTCTTCTTGTGTGATTTTATCAGTTCCTTCTGGTGCTGGTTCACTTTTAAATGCAAAACCTTTAATAATGGCTTCCAATTTTCTTGATAATTTTGGTTTGGTCAATTATATGGCTTCTTTGGAACACTCTTTGGAGCTTTTGTCAGATCAGATTTCAGAAATTTTAAGAAAATTGAGCTTTGTGGAATTGGTGCCAATGTTATTGCCATCTTGTATTCCCCCCCTTTTGTTGCTTCTCCTTTGGACTTAGCTTTGAATTCGGATATGGCTGTGAATAGTGTGGTGGTACTCTTTTCTCCTTCTCTTCCAGTGGTCGATAATGCTATTTCCATACTAAGTTTGAGTAGTTTGAAGGTACTTACCACCAAGATGGATAGTTTGGAATTAAAAATGATAGCTCTGGAAGTTTCAGTTAGTTTAGTATTGGCAAGATTGGACTCTTTGTGTTCTAGTTTGGGTTCATTAGCTCTTTTTCTATCTCAATGATCAGTTTAATTTGGAAAATTGCTACTTGCAATGTTTGGGGTATGAACAATTCTGCAAAACAGGAGGATATTGTTCGATGGCACAAAGATATGGGCAATTTGATTTTAATTGTTACTGAGACCAAGTTATGAAGTAAAATTTGTCCATGGATTGCTAATAGGTTTGATGATGTCCATGTTTTTATTTCTGATATAGACTCTGGTAACTTGGGTTCTGGTATTGCCATTATTATGGACATTTTTTTGGCTCATCATGTGTGTAAGATTTCCAAGGTTTCTGGTTGGCTTCTCTTTGTCAGACTACTTTTCAAAAACAAACTTTCTGTTTTAATTTTAGGGCTCTATGTTGGTGCTTCTTCATCAGTTCAGTTTTTTCAAGCTGATAAAATCAACTTTATAATTGCTAAAGCTGTAAATGAGTCCTCTTTTGTTGTTCTGAAAGGTGATTTCAATAAAAATAGCTCTCATAAGTGTGCCAGTTTCAAAAAATGTTTAGATTTTGGTTTGATTAACTCCTTGAGTGAAAGTTCTTTTGTAAAGACAATTACTTGGGCTAATTCTCATGGTATGGCTAAAATAATCAACTTTCTGTTTGTTTCTTCGAACTTGGTCAATACTGTGATGGATTGCAATGTGTATAATGTTGGGAAATTCTTTGATACTGATTATTAGGCTGTTTCTGTGTCTGTAAGTTTGGGTGGACTTTTGGATATGCGGTTAAACTCTCTTTAAAAGCAAGTGAATAGGGATCAGTGAAAGTTTGATTTTAAGAGTGCTAATGAGACTAAATAGAACAATTTTGGAAATGCTATATCAGCTAATATGGCAATGTTCTCAGATAAGTTTGCTACTACCATGAAATTCTTAGATCTGAATGCATTATGGGATATCATTTGCAAGATAATAGTTCTCTCGACTAATAAGGTGTTCAAGAAAAAGTGGTTCAAGAAATTTGATAACATCTTTACTAAGAAATCTTCAAGGTTTTACAAATTGGAGCTTTTGGTTTCTAGGATTGTTAAGACTTTTCGTAAGAAGAGTGTTGTGAATTTTGATTCTCTTATGAAGTGCTGAATTTCTTTGGACAATATTAAGGCCTCAGTCATTCAGGATGTTGTGGACTCTGGTACAAGTCCTGATCATGTTTGTTCTGCTTTTTTTGGTGCTAAGAAATATTATTGTACATGCAAACTTGCTGAATCTCTAAGGGCTAAGAAAATAAACATCAAAACTGCTATAGATAAAAGGATAGAAAGCTTTAAGGTAAATAAGAGTCATATAATCAGAAGTGTATTGAAGTGTCCATTTTGCAAAGTGGTGTTTAACCACCTGGTTTTTGAGAATAAACTGATTCTGGATCCCAATTTGGTTAAATCTAAGGTAGATATGATCATGGAGGGTTAAACTAGAAAGCATTGGATGGTTGATAATGTCTTTGGTGATTGGTGTTATCAATATTTACCTTTGAAGTATGTTTTTGATGGAGCTTTCTCCAGTATTATGTGCTCAATTGAGTTTAATAAATTGTTTGGGATGGTTTTTTTTCTGTCTGATGGCAAAGCTGCTGGTCTCTCAGGTATATTAAATGAGCTTTGAAAACATTGTGATAAGGCAGTTCTAGATATGTTTTTAGTGTTTTTGAATGCTTGTCTGTCTGGAAAATTAGTGCCCAGCTCTTAAAAAAAGGCTTGGGTCTTGATAATTCTCAAATCTTATGAATGGGAGAATGTTCTGACAAATACTTGACTTATTGTTCTGATTGAAACAGCTCATAAGATTCTTTCCAAAATTCTCTCTGATAGGATTTCTTTAGCGTACAGTACTTTTGATGTTCTTTGTGAAAACAATTTTTCAGTTTTAAAGGGTACAATGATCCAGTCTCCTATTTTTGTAATTGGTTTGGTTGTTAAGGATGCTTTGAAAAAGAACTGGGAGCTTTGGCTGGTTTTGCAAGACATGTGGAAAACATATAATTCAGTTGGGAGCATCTTGAGAGGAGTTTAGTTAGAGTTAAGATGTACAGCAAGTTCATTCAATTTTTCAGTAGTATTTATAGGAATCACACCAATTATATTATGACAGATTTTGGTTTGACAAATGGTTATCAAGTGCATGATGGTCTGGACCAGAGGGAGGTTTTTTCACCCCTTCTGTAATGTATATTTTATGATTCTCTGTTGTGTAAAATCAAGTGTCAAGAGAGTGTGTATAGATATAGATTGAATTCTTATTTTGTTTCCAGAAGTAGTTGCATTAAATCTCAGACTGAACTTTCTTCTTTTTTTACTGCTGGCGCTTTCATTGATAATACAATTTGGGTTGGTAGTAATTAGGCAGCTACTCAATATATTCTCGACATTGCTAGTGAATTTTTTCAGATAAATGACATTTCTATCAATAATAACAAAATGGTGGCCATTCCCATCAATAGCAGAGTCAGCAATCTTTTTCTTTCTATTAGTGGCTTGTCAATCTTTATTTCCAAAAAGGGTAAATCTCATCGATATTTGAGTATTTTTTTTTCAACTGAGGGTCTATCAAAGTCTAGTTTGGTAAAAGCAAATTTGGACATTCGTTTTTTTACCAATCTGGTTCTGAGAAAGGCTGTCTCTGATAAACAGCTCTTATATTTGGTATCAGCAGTTCTTCATTTTATAGTTAGTTATAAAATACAGCTCAGCTTTGTTCTTGTTGATATGTGCAACAAGTAGAATACTTTGATTCATAAGGGCTTAAAACTTAAGTTTGGCCTACTACTCAATTTTTCTAGTAATACAATTTATCATCCTTCTTTTTATGGTTTGAAGTCTTTTTTTCAAGTTCAGTCTGAAAGCAAGGTGGCCTCTCTTATTAGTTTCGCAAACTCTGGTAATATCTTGGGTCATTTGTTCTCTTACAGGTCTCATGACTTGCAAGTTCTGTGCTGGCATCCTGTTTATCTATTAAGTTCTCCTGTTTATATTCATGTCAGTGCTTTTGATAACTTTCTGGTGGGCATAGTTTGTATTCTTCTTGATTGCAATTTGTCCTTGGGTGGCTCTTTGGTCAATCCCTTTTGGTTTTGTGGTGAGGTCCCTATGTCTACTGTTTTGGGCTAGTCATAGTTTCTTAGGTTTTTCCTTTCTTTCCAATAATATGATATTGTCTTTGTAGATCAACTTCATGATCATCATGGTTTTGTCTTTGATTGGCACACTTTTAAGTGTTAGAAAAAATTAGACTCTCATGGCTCTGTTTCTGAGTGGTTCAAGCTTTCTGTTGTGTTTCTCAATAGTAGAAGTTTCTCTCTTATTTATCCCTCAGTTTTGAATAGTATTGGTTCTTTGAACATTCTTGAATCTTGTGATTTTGTTTCTGTCTATAATCATCTCTTATAAGTTGGTACTGACAGTTTGTCAGTGTATATAGATGGGTCCCTTAGTAATCTGAGCACAGTTGGCTATAGAGCTGGCACTGGCACTTTTTTTGAGGACATTAATTTGGGTTTGGGTATTGGTGTGTCAGGTTTGATGTCATCTACTTTGGCAGAATTGCAGGCTATTGCACTGGCTCTGAAAAGTGTTCCTTCACTGAGCTCTATTAAATTGTTTTTGGATAGTCAATCTGCTCTGGATGCTTGTAGATTAGAATTGAATCTGGTGTGTCCTGACTTTTATAATCAGTGTTGGGTCAAATGTCATCATATTGTCAATGTTATTCACAATAAGAATTTGAAGATCAGCTAACATAAGATTAAAGATCACTCTGGTGTTTTAAAAAATGAGCATGCTGATGTGATTGCTGGTGACACTTCTCTCTTTAGTTGGTATCTTCTTCTTTGCTTGGGTGAATGCTTCATAATAATTGATGGTGGTGTTGTTTCTGGCAATTTCAGACATTTTGTCTGTGATATTTATTATTCAGTTTGTTGTGCACACTAAAAAGTTGGTTCTGGTTCCAAGTTTTTGGCAGGCAGTTTGTTTTCTGAGGTTGATTGGCTCCGTTCATCTTTGATATAACATCTTGACTTGCACATGGCTGCCAGTTTCATTAGCAAACCCTTGGCTAATATACATACTTATTTTATGAAAGCTTTATACCACCAGCTGCCAGTTGCCATTTGGAAGTGCCTTTATAATAGACTCTATCCAAGTGTATTGTGCTTATATTGTAGTAATATAGAGGTGTTGGATTATGTGTTCTCTTGTAAGATTGATAATTCTGTTTGATGTTAGTTATTGGAATCTTATGTGGACTTCTAGAAGGGGGTTTCTGGTCTTGCTCATTCTTTTTTAGACATATTACAACTGTTGTTATTCTGTGTTTCTAACTCCTCTTTGTCTATGGCTCTTTATAAGGATTTTGTTTTTAATGGTTGGTTTCGCAAAGCAATTGCCATCTTTCATGATCCCAAGATTGCTGGTTTAAAGATTGTCAAATTTGTGTGCTCTCTTAGTCTTGTTTTTAGAAGTGATGTCTGGTCAGTTTGTGCTAAACATCATACTTATATGGTGTTACAGATAATTATTTGGAGTCTCAAATTAAATAACAAACCCGTAACTTGGTGCTTGATTGATAATGTTGTTGGTAATATTTGAAGATGTTGTTTATCTGAAAGTTTTGTTGTGAAGTTCTTTGTATAATAGACAGAGATTCAATAGTTGTCTTTCCAGTAGTCTCCCGGAATCACAATTCTGTCGAATTTTTTTCTCAGCATGGTGGCTGATAATCTTGGCAGAGATGTCCTTCTGGTAAACTATTCTTAAATTCTCAATTCCTATATCCTTCCTTTGGAGTTTTTTACCAGGCTATTTGTAATGTCAATAACTCAGTGCTTAATCTTCAAGTAATTAGTAAAACAAAAAAAATAACAGAAATAAAAGAAATTTAAAAAAAACAAGCCAAGACAATAAATGTTAGTATTCTGTCAATAGTTATGATCAAAAGCTATTGTTCTAATGTGGTTAAGTATTAATTACTATTAACATGAAGTGTTAATAGTAGAGAATAAATTTGGAATTGTGAGAATAATTATTTATTGATATTTGTGAATTGGCAGATTGCTTAGATTAAATCTAAACTGAGAGGTCTCTAACTAAAAGAATTTTGTCCTTTTCTGCTTCTAATACTACTGCTATATATACATAATTGAGATTTCTTAATTCCTTAATTCTTTACACCAGGAATTCTGGAATTTCTGGAATCCTGCAATTCTTTGTATGAGAATTCTGGAATTCCATATTTATTATGATTACTTCTGATTGGCTAATTCATATGCTAATATACTTCCTATATTCTATGAATAACAATGGAGAAAAATGAGTTAATTCTACTTGATGGATCAGTTTTCGTCTCAGTTTCTGGTTTGGTCTTAGAGTTGTTGGCTGGAGTGGTCAAATTGCTTGGCATTGCTGATGCTTTTGGTATTTGTTTTGGCTTTTGCAAATTTTGTTTGTTTTTTTCAGGCATAAATAACTCAATTTCAGTTTATATAGCTGTATAATATTGTTTTGATCAGCCTAAGTGACTGGTCATGTATAGAAAATGCATAATTCATGCCTAGTTTAGATTATTTTTTTGATGTATAGCACTAGGTAATGTTTGGATCTTACTTGTAAAACAAATAAAAAAAAAAATTTAATATGTAAAATTAAGACTAATACAAATTATATAATCTGATTATTTAAAAATTGTTTTAAAATTTTGTTTATTTTATTTATAAGCACAATAATACATAATTTTGGAAATTTTTTAAAAAAAAATGATAAAAAAACATATATTATTAATCACATATTTGTTATTAATATTAAAATTTAATTATTTTGTAAAATTTTATTTTTTTATTTTTTTTAATAATTTTTTAAATAAATTTTTTTAAAAAAACAATTTATATTTATAATAAGAAAAGTATTCTTATTTTATATTTTATTGCTTTTAAAAACAAATTTGAATCTAAATAGTTTTTAATAATAATAATAAACAAATTTTATTTTTACATAGTGTTTTTTTTTATAATGTTTTTATATTCATAATTTTATAATTAAACAAATTAAAAAAAAGGTTAAAGCTTTTTTTTAACCAAGTTTTGTTAATACTAAAAAATTAAATATTTTTTTTTTTTTGTTATTTTTTCTTAAAATATTTTTTTTAAATTTAATTTTTAATTTTGATATAATCTTAAAAAAAATTTTTAAAATACTTGGTGTTTTATTTACAAATTTTGATAAATTTACTTATATTATTAAATAATTGAATTATTTTAAGATTAATATTTATAAGCTTTTGGATTCTATTAATATAATAATACTAAAACTTAATATATTGTTTCTTAAAAATAAAATATTTGTACTTTTTTTTTAATAAGTAATCTAATATAAAAAATTGTTATATAAATTATAAAAAAATAAACAATTTTATTAAACAAAATATTATTATTAGATAACATAAAAAAATAAATAATTTAATATCTATTTTTATTAAAAACAAAATTAAAAAATTAAATTTTAAATTAAAAACAAATTTAATAATATATAAATATTTACTTTTAATTTTAATTTTAATTATTTGAGTTTTAATATAGTAATTATTATAAAATTTTGATATTCAGTTTGATTTGATTCGAATTCAATTAAATTACTAAACCAAACCAAACTTGAACAGAAAATTTGGCAAAATTTAAAATTCGAACTTGAACCAGACTTAAAATTATTGAACTTAAACTGAACCCAAACATATACAACAAGTTTGATTCAAGTTTAATTCGAAGTTCATAAATATGTTTAAGTTTAATTATTAAAAACATTATATTATATTATATTATTATTTAATTTTTTTTTTAATAGTTTCTGTATTTATAATTAAAAACACTGTGCTGCTTTTATAATTTTAAGCACTAAGTAAGACTTTATATCTGTAATCATATTTTTATCTGCATAAAAAATGCATTTAAAAACAACAAATAATTCTTAGATTACCAAATAATTATAAGTTATATATATAAGATAAAAAAATTGTGTTTAATGTGTCTAAATATTGAATTATTAATAAAATATTAATTTAGATAAATATTTTTTGTAATATATCTTCTATTATGCTATTATATCAATTTCTTTATTAGATATTTTTTTAAAGATATAATAATCAATTTTGTCAAGGTTTTTATTATTATTATTAAAGTCTGTTTTTAATATAGATCATATAATTAATATTATAGTATTATTAAAATTGCTATTCAACAAAAAACTATTATTTAATATTAGTATAATATCTAGTGTGCATTTTGTTTCAAAAAGAATACATATTCTAAAGATTTATTTATTGTATAAGAGTTGGAAAATAAAACTGTTTAAATAAATTAATAACTTACAATTCTTTTATTTTATTAATATTGTTATTTAAAAATTTCTTCTTTGTAAAATAATTGAATTTTTTTTTTGAATCTAATACAGTACAGAACATTATAATTGTATTTGTATTAGAGTAATATTCAACCAACTTTTCTTTTACTGCCCTAACTATTATAATAAATAATAAATTTAATATTAAATATGTTAAATATATAACTAAATAACTAAATAAATATAATTAAAATTATAATATTTTACTAAATTTATTATTATCAACTGTGTTTTTGATGTAATTAAGAATAATATTAAAGAGAAAAATAATTAAGGAAGCAGTATTATTTGAACTGGCTAATATTTTGACCATAATATTTTTAAATAATTCAAGAAATTTAGCAATTTTATTGAAAATAGCTCACTAATTATTATTACCTGAGTAGAAAAACCAAAAAGCTGTGAGAAAACATAACAAAAAAACGTGACAAAAAAAATGTGATACAATTCGAAGTAACATAGAACAAACATAAGCAATAACAAGCAATAGCTAGCAATAGTAAAGCAATTAAAAGCAATCCTGTAAAACCAAAAGAATGTATAAAAGCAAGTAGTTGTAGAAGTTAAAAAGACAAGTTAGTTAGAAATCAATTTTACTTTGTATTCTACTTATCAGATATCCATAATCCAAAATACAATAATTATCAAAAAAAAAACATAAAATCCAATTTACAAATTCATGTTCTCCAATCTTATGAATTTTAATTGAAATTAAAATCAGTATTTCCTACTTTTGTTCTGGAACAGATGCCATTAGCATAAATGCCTTAAATCTTTAACAATTTGGACCAATTATTCTTGATCATGGTGATTAACAGGAATTAATTCTTTTTTTTTCTTTTTTTTTTCTTTATTTTTTTTTTTTCTTCTTTTTTTTTTCTTTTTTTTTTTGAAACAGCAACATAAAAAAATTGACTGTCTTGAAATAGACTTTGTGATAGCTTGGTAAAAGAGAGAGGCTCTTTCTAAGTTTTGGATATTAACATTATCTTGGTAGCTTACCAGAAGAACAAAAAAACAATGCTGAATCCTAACAACTATACTCATTAGTGAGAAGAAGAAAACTCACATTTGCAGAAAATATTGCAATCGATGAAAGATAAACTCTGTGTCTTATAACCAAAGAACTCAATGAATAAATTCACATCCAGAAAAGACCTTCAGAGACTGATAAACATCAACTCTGTAAAAAACATACAACCATAGAATACTAAATTAGAACACCAAATGTTACTACCATACCCCACTAAGTTTACCTGTAATATTTGGTGCTCTCTGTGAAATTATAAATCCACAGAGACAGAGCACCCCAGAGATACACAAAAGTGACGACTATTGAAACAATAGAAAAGGACTACTCCTTGTATGGAAGAGCACTATTTTAATACTTTCGAAAAGATATAGGAATACCAACAGAAACTACTATTACAGAAAGTAATTTTTGCAACTATATCAATGCAAAAATCAACTGCTTGTTAGGCTGTGCAACTGATACAGAAAAACTTGAAGAACAAATACATTAAAGCTTACTAGAGTACTTAACAACTACTACTACTTAAGCAATTACTAAAATTCTATGCATAGTTGATATGGACATTAAACACTACATAACAAAATAATTCCCTCAAGTATAACAACTAGTAGAATCCAATCTGGAGAAATACAAGGACAGATCCAATAATCCTACAACTGTTCAAGACAAGTTTACAGTCAACAAAAAACCAAGGTTCCTCTCCCCAACAACTCCATCATATCATCAGACACCCCAAAGTAGAAGTGTATTCAATTTACCTCTAGAAACCCAGTCAGAAACACCACAAACTTCTGAAAATTCACACTCTTGAAACCAACACAATTGGACCAAATCACTAGGAGAATATGGATCACTGTTTGGAAATCTTATTCCAACAGCCAGTCAAACAGAAGGAAACATGTCAACTTGGGAACAGCCATCAGCACAAAACCCAGCAGAATCAGCATCTCCTCTGATGAAAAGAACAGCTATCTTACAACCTATTGGTTCCAGCAACAAAAAGAAACAACCAACATTAGCACCTAAAGAACACACAAATATGCAGACATCAATCCCCTTAAATGTAACTAGTAACACCTCACCCATTAACCAGATTATGGCCTACCAAGATATTGCTAAATTGGAAAAATTCTCTGGTGAAAAAGATAATGCATATTCTTGGATTGTGGATGCCGAAAAAGCAATTACTACTAATGGATGGAATAATGACTACACAATTCAGGCACTGCTATTCTTTCTGACCAGAACTGCCAATTCATGGTATTAGGGTCTTGCAGAAAAGCCTACCTTCTTTACAGAGTTTAAACTCGCCTTTTTGCAATACTTCTATAATCCTAATACACTCATTTAATTGCAAAATCAATTCAGTATAATAAAACAAAATAACCATAAAGCAGTAACTACTTATCTTGGAAGATTCAATCAGGTTTTTTGACAAATCTTAGCCATTGAGCAGAATTATTATACCACCACACAAGTCCTTAATCAATTCATTAAAGAACTAAGAAGCAGCCTTTTAAGATCTGTATGATCTTGCCATCCGGCAAACCTACAAGAAACAGTCACTTTTACTCGTGATTTTGAGTCCGCAAAACAAAAAGTAAATTATATCCAAGCTGTTAACTTAGCCATTAATGGAACCTCTGACATTGACACAAAGATAACTCAATTAAATAAGAAATTAACTTAGAAAATTAAGGGATTTTTAGCTGGAACCAAAGAAACTTACTAATCACTACAATGGAAAAAAAATAACAACAACAGCAAATATCCACAACAACAGAACTGTCAGCAATAGCAACAATCTTGGAGATCTGATCTTCACAACTGTTACTACTGCCAGAAATCTGAACACATTGCTCATAACTGCAGAAAAAAAATAATGGACCAAAATCAAGGAAACCAATACTAGCAACCAAGATATTAGCAAAACATGGTATTCCAATATTCTATCCCTCAAAATCCACTCCCCCCAGTATGCACAACAAATTCTGTACACTCAATTACTGTCCCAAAATTATTATCAACCACTATCAATAACACAAGCAATCCCTTATTATCAAACTCCTTCTTATAATTAGCTTAAATCTTGAACTATAGACTATAATCAGAGATGAAAGAATTCCAACAACAATTAGGCACAAACCAACAGTAGATCATCTCAACCAATTTCTCACAGTCCTGTATAATCTCGACCAGCACCAACCAGATACCCAAATCAAGCTTCCTATTTCAGTCTTATGGAAGACCAGGATTTTGATAAATCTACACCTATAGAAGAGAAGGATGTAAAACAAATCTCCCAACCTTTCAAGCAAACAAAAAGCAATATCCCACCAGTCACTATTACCAAAGACACTACTCTAGCCACCATATTTTCTTTTAACATCAATAATTTGAACACTTATAGGCTTTTTAGTGGAACAACTATCAATCAGGATAAACCAATAATGGCCCTATACACTAATGCCAAAGTTGGAGGAATAGACATTAAATTAATCCTGGATAGCAGATCAGCTGGTAGCATAATTAAAAAGCAGCTTATGGACCAACTAAGTTGCTGAGTAGACTGTACTGCTACCATCCAGATCATTATAGTAAATGAAAACACAAAAACCCCAATAGGAGAAATTGACAACTTCCTCTTTAAAATTAATGGAATCCAGATCTCTACCAAGCTATTTATCATAAAAGCTACTCAATATCAAGCTCTGGTAGAAAATAATTGGTTTTCAAAAGCCAATACTATGCTCAACTAAAACACCCAAGAACTTTAACTTATATTTAATGAACAGCATGTCCAAATTCCAGCTACATGTAGACACTTTAAAATCCAACATACTAAGAAATCCCTAATTGAATTCGAAGACACACCACTATCACCAACCATTGAGATCTATTAGGTTTTATGAGTGGACAATTATTAAACTGAACTATCCCCACCACTAACCTGAGAAAAAAAAGAAAAAAGCAGAGCCGAAAAAGAACCCCAATTGTTATTATTAAGATACGTAACCTCAGACCAAAAAAATTTATTTTACCAACCTCTAAAATTAATATGTGTTGATTGTAAAAAGAAGCTATCTACAATGGGTGTATGTATCAAGGACAACAAAGAATGGCCCACTGCCACCAAATAATACTGCAGACCTTATGTACTGGAAAGATTTGGATGACTAAAATGACAAGACAAGTGAGACAACATGCTATGCCTCGCATGTGGTAAGATCCTGCCTAATAAAAGATTTTGGAATGATGTGTCTAGCAGAGGAGGAACATATGACAAGACTTGTCAGTACATCTCACAGAAACATAAAAAATCTTGTGATTGGTATTAAAATATTCCTCAACGTCATCCACACCACAATCTATCACTGCACCAACCAAATTAGAAGAAACAAACATGTAGTCGATTGTCTTAGTGATACCACGAGAATTGTACCAAGTAAGTGACTTTACAGAAAAACTCCCTCTCAGAAAGTTAATCAAACCCAAATCAAAACATTTTTTGAAACTGGCACATTTGTGCGAACCATTTTCATTAAAATCACCACCAAGAATAACAAAAGAAGACTTATTAACAGCTTTAGCAATGAGAAAGTTGATCTCACCAGCCTGAGAAAACCGAGCCATTGATGAAGCACCAGCATAGAGCCCCAAAATAAACACTGAAAGTTTATTTTTAAAAAGCAACTTGATGGATAGAAGCCAACCAGACACCTCAAAAATCTTGCAGACATGCTTTGCTAAAGAAGAATTCATGATGATTAACACTCCAGCACCCAAAGAACCAGAATCCAGACCAGAAGTAAAAACCCAAACACCATCAAATTTGTCGGCCAACCATAAGCAAACTTTCTCTTTAAGCTTTGACTTCATGAAAATAGAAACCAAATTGTCTATATCCTTGTGCCAACAAATGACATCATTTTGCTTCACAAGATTGTTCAACCCACGAACATTACACGTAGCAATTTTCCATACCAGACCACTCATTAAGAAAGAGATAGAAAAAAAGCACCACCTGCCAAAGCCAAACTGTCCAAGTGTGCTGATAAACTCATGACCAAAGCTGAGAGACCTTCCAACATGTTTTCCAATTTCACAATCTCAGGTAAGGCAGTTGAACCAAAAACAGCAGCAGTTTTGTCACTAATGGCATCACCTGAACCCACTTCTATCACTATATTCTCTCCTTGATTCTGCGATGGGGAGGTCATCGGCAGCTGACATCTAGGGTTAGGCTGGGAAACTGCTGGCACAAATGAGTCCAATCTCTTAGCCAACTCACCAATTTGTCCTATAAGGCTGACAAGACTGCTTTCAATATTCTTCAAACGGTTTTTCAATTCACCATTAACAGTTAGGAGAGGTTTACCATAAGATATGGAACCAAATTGAGCTGAACCACCAAAAAACACTATTGGAAGTGGTTTATCAACCATGGAGGCCCAAGTTTTTCCACTAAAAGCCAAAGAACGAGAAACAGGGGCAGATTTTTTTTCATATATCTTTACTAGACGGAACTGATCTTGAGCTAAGAGAGGAGCTCTTTTGCTCCTAGAACTTGAGGACACACCAGCAATATGACAAGCGAGAGAAGTATGACCGGAAGTTTTGCAAATTGAACACAATGCAGTGGTTAAACGAGACCATTGGAAACCAACACCTTTTATAACAGAAGTGTTTGCCATTGTCTGAATAAGACTACTCTCAAAATTGAAGCACACAGTGGTACAGCATGCCCAGACATAACTGACAGAACTGTGTTCAATACCACATGTTTTCCCACTGACTGAACCAATGAAGTCCCAAAAATCATGAGCATTGGTGCCCATGGGAAGAGTATAAAGCAAAGCCCTAAATTCATCTCTGGCATCCCATGTTTGTTTGTTAACATCAGTCTGGGCCACATGTACTGCATCTTTCCCAATAAGGATAGACCACTCAGCCACTAAGAAATCAGCCTGAATTTGATCCTTCAATTCGATAATTGCCTTTTGCATAAACCCACCAACTGCATCTTGATCGACTTAATAAACCCAAATTCAGAAATGGCTGCACGGACTGCCTCAATAGAAGTTCTCACAGGAATTTCTTTTAACACAATTACCCGATATATACGATTGTTGATGGGGTGCTTAAGATCAGTGTTTACCACAACACCACAATTATTTGCCAACTGTACAACTGCTATTATTGTCTTTTCAGAAGTGAAAGATGTCCAGATGATTCCACCAAATTTTGAGGGAGTAGAGGCCTCCCCCAAAATCATTTACATCTGAAAAAATTTTTCTGACAAAATTGACTTTTTTCTAAGAGAATTTTTTAGCCACCACTACCAGATCAATATCTAAAGTGAAAAATTTGCGAACAGGCACTTGAATGGACAGCTTAACTGGAAAAGAAGGTGGGAAAAAAAAAGAATCATCCAACACATCATTTTCTGTATCGACCATATCATAATCAATCACACCCAGTGGCTTCTTTAACACTTTTTTGGTCTTTATATACAAACCCTTTGGTGTCTGATCAGGATCCCCTTCTGTGAAAGTACCATTATCATCATAGTCTACACTGGTTTCTTCAACCAAGCATTCTTCCTTCATGTTAATACTTTCAGATTCTATAGTGTTACCAGTCTCAGAATTCCATGAATGAACACCAAGAGCTTTGGCAACAACTTTTTTATTATCAATACTCTCTTCCAACACACCTCCCTTCCTCTTCTTTCTTGATGCAACAGCCTTGAAACCACCCTCAGAACCAGAAGCTTTAATGGTCTTCTTCATAACAGCAATAACAGAGCCAACAGTGGCCTTGTAATCAAAGAACGGTTTTGATTATCGTACTAAATGGTAAAAAACTTCTTTCGAAAAAACTATAGACTCTTTTTTGGGATTTTTGGATGAAAGAGAGAAAGAAGTTTTTTTTTTTTATAATATAAAAAAATAAATATATTATTTTACAATTTAAAACAAAATAATTTATATTTTAATACTTAAAACAATACTAATATTTAAAAGTTTTTTATCAAATATAATACTTTTTAAAATACTAATTTTAACAGTATTAATATTTAAATTTTTTTAAAATATAAAAGTAATAATAATATATTGTAAATATTATGTAAAAATAAAAATAAACATTGTTACTCATAGAAATATAGGAAATATATTAGCATGATTAGTAGCCAATCAGAAGTGGGCATAGTAAATATGAAATTCCAGGATTTCTCTCAGAAATTGCAAAATTCCAGGAATTTCAGGATTCCCCGACAAAAAATCGCAGAATTCCAGAATTCCAGGATTTCTGTTGTGAAGAATCAAGGAATTGAGGAATCTCAATTATGTATATATAGCAGCAGGATTAGAAGCTGAAAAGATAGACCTCTCAGTTTAAATTTAATCTAAGCAACCTTCCAATTCCCAATTATCAAATAAATAATTATTTTATATCTCAATCTACTCTTCACTATCAACACTTCATGTTAATAATAATTGATACTTAACCATGCTGGAACAATAGCTCTTGATCATGGCTATTGACAAGATACTAACTTACTAAATTGCCTTGGCTTATCTTCATCATCACTATTTTCTTTATTTTATTTCTTTCTTTCTTTGATTCTGTTGTGCCTACTAATTGATTAAGAATTAAAAGCGCTGAGTTATTGACGTCATAGATAGCCTGGTAAAAGACCCAGAAATAAGAGTAAATATATATATATTATCAGTTAGCTTACCAGAAGGGCATGACTGCTAGAATAAATTCAGCCACCAAGCTAAGAAAGAAATTGGGAAACAATTGACAACAAATGATGAATCGCCACACTATTAAATCTCTGTCCATTATACAAAGAACTCAACAAAAAAAAACCTTCAGATAACAATACCTTCAGATATTACTAACAACATTATATCAATTGAGCACCAAGTTATGGGTTTGTTATTTGACTTGAGATTCAAAAAAAATCACCTGTAACATTTGGTGCTCCCTGTAAAGTATAATTCTACAAAGAACCAGCACCAACAAACACCATCCAAAAGTGGCAGAATCAGAAAATATAGGAGCAAACCATTTGGAATTTGCAAAATTCTTATTTCAACACTATTGTCAATACTTGGGATTAAACCACAATCATATATCCATCGAATCAGTCTTCAATTTCTATGTCAATGAAAAAATTTCTTCTTTATTAGGAACACCAGTGAATACTGAATCAGCAAGAGAAACTTTCTATAGAGAGTTAATTCAAAACACCAATCTGCCAACAAATTATAATTTCACATCCATCATCACTGAGATCAACAAAAAAATTGAACACCACACTCAACAAAGATATCCAATTACATATGCTAATAAAGGCAAGAGAAAACTACAAACACCAGCAGTAACACCCAGAAAAATACAGCCACCTACTTGGAAAAAAAACAGAATTGAATTTCCAAGCAACCCATCCTACTACTATACACCTGGAAGCACCATCAACATATTATCAACAGATGTGTTCTCATCAACTGCAACATCAGTATTTGGACGATTCCCATTCCAAAGTAGACAAAGGAAAACAGAATTATTAAGACCATATGGCAAATACTTTGAAGAATTTAATTCACGATTATCAACCTCATCAGGACTTCGATCACTACCACCTCTACCAGATTTCGGAATCTCTGATCTGTGGGAAGCAGCAGAATCAGAAAAAGAGGAAGAAGAATCAAAGAATTAAGAATTCACTTACCAGCACCCAATCACTGAAAACCCGGAAGTTGAAACCCCAAATTTTCAAACTCAGCAAAATCTAAATCTAGAAAATTCGGAAATCAAAACTTTGAATCATCAAAGACAGAACAACTCAAACCCCAAATTAATTAATCAGCAAAACTTACCTCTGGTAATTGTCATTGATCAACTGCCAATTAATCCCATAGTCGAACCCATACAACAGCTACTTCAACTATCACCCCAACAATCAGTACAACAACAACTGCTTCAACAGCCACCACAACCACCTAACTTAGGTCCAATGGCCTATGCACCAATCGCAAAACTTGACAACTTTACTGACAAAGAGGATGACACTCAAGTATGGCTGAATGATGTAGAAAAAGCCATCGCAGCCAATGGATGGAATGATGCCCAAGCAATATAAGCCATTCCCTACTTTCTCAAAAATACTGCCAATTTATGGTATTAGAGCTTGGTTAATAAACCACAAGATTTCAATGCCTTCAAAGCAGAATTCCTAAGATACTTTAGCAACAATAACAGCATCAATCACCTAGTCAATACATTCACCACCATGAAACAAGGAGAAACTGAAGCGGTCACCACTTACCTAAGATGCTTCCATCGAAACCTGCACTAAATTCAAGCAATTAATGCCAACTATTTCACAGCCCCACAGATACTCAACCAGTTTATCCGTGGCCTGTGCAGCAGCATCTTGCAACATGTACGTCTATTGTATCCAGGCACTCTTCAAGACACAGTCACACATGCCAGAGATTTTGAATCCACTGAGTCAGAGGCTAACCATGTCCAAGTCGTTAATCTAATAATAAATAGATCATCTGAATTGGATTCCAAATTGGAAAAGTTCAGTGAATCAATTAATAAAAGATTGGAAGGATACTTAGCTGACAATCATGCCATTTATCAGTCTCTACAACAATACAATAATCAAGAAAACTCTAATCATGCCCAAAATCAACTATGTCCATCTTTATTGACTAATTAACAGTGGCCACAGGAAATGTGTATTTGCCACTATTGTAGTAAACAAGAACATATCCAAATTGACTGTCATCTGCATTTAAATAACCAACGATCGGGAAATCAATATTGAAACTCTGATCACCAGTTCCAAACTCCAAATCAGTACCCAAATCAAAACCAACCCGCTTACCTACTAGTGATGCAGTCATCAGTCTATTAATCTCTGGTGTATCAAGCTCCAATCTATCAACCACAGCCACAAGTAATTTATTAACAACCACAGCCACAAATAATCTATCAGCTCCAACAAATCCAAACACCACCCCAAAGCTTACCACCAAATGGAATCTAAAGACTGAGAATGACTCAACAGAGCTGGAGATCGGCAATAGTAGTCCATTAACTAATCTCCAGTTCTTCACAGCAACCATCTGGATTATGCCAGTGGAATTCGGGTGCCAGTCAACTCCAGAACCTGAATTCCCAAAACTATTTAAGTCTCCTGGTCACCTTAGAAGATGCCTCAACCAATAACCTGGCATTTGCCCAAAAACAACCACTCACCAGCAATATCCCATCTGCTATCATTACCAAAGACAAGTCTTTGGCTGCTATATTCCCATTCAAATTTGAGGAAACAACTACAACGCTATTATTTAGTGGAGCCGCTCTTGAAGCCAAATCAATCACTGCGATATACACTGATGCCAAAGTTGAGGAACAATCCATCAAATTGATCCTTGACAGCAGTTCAGCAGGCAGCATCATCACACGACAATTCATGGATCAATTAGGTTGCCAAGTTGATCGAGCTGCCAGCACCAGAATCATCACAGCCAATGGAGCGACCAAAACTCCAATTGGCAAAATTGATGACTTCCCTTTTGAAGTCAATGGCATTGTGACTTCCATTAAAGTTCTAGTGATGGAAGCCACTCAATACCAAGCTCTCGTTGGTAATGACTGGCTATCTAAAGTCAATGCGACGTTAGACTGAAACACCCAAGAACTCCAGCTAACATATCAAGACTGACACATATGTGTACTGGCCACGTGTAGCCATTTCAAGACTTCTCCAAGAGAGAAACTATTGATCGAACTGGAGGAGGAGAAAGAGAAACCTACCTGGGAAGCTTACCAAGTCTCCTGGGCCAATGCTGACCACAACAAACTACCACCAATACTCTCATGGAATAACAACCCTAAGGGAAAGCAAAAAGAAGAACTGATCTGGGAAACAGATGATTTGACCTGGACCGACAATAAACAGGAAGAACCATTGAGTTGGGAGTGGAAAGAAAAAAAGGGAAAAGGGAAAGAGAGGAAGGAAGAAAATACTTAAGTCAACAACACTTATATCTTATACACCTACGGTTAACAACAATCATCGATCTATTGCTGACCCAAACTAATATGTATTGATTGTGGCAAAAAATTGTTGTTAATGGGTGCATGCTGTGGTGACAATAAAGAATATCAGATGACAACTAAGTTCTATTGCCGCGCATGCCATGTCAAACGTTTTGGAAGACCAAAACAAGTGAGAAAATAGGATAATACATCATGTATAGCCTGTGGAGAAACTCTTCTTGATAAAGGAATATGGAACAACATTCCAGAGAGAGAAGAAACATTGTTACAGGTGATTATTTGGGGTCTCAAATCAAATAACAAACTCATAACTTGGTGTTCAATTGATATAATTGGTGTTGGTATCTCTAAAGGTGTTGTTTTATTTGAAGGTTTGGTGGATCTGAAGGTTTTGTTGTGGAGTTCTTTGTATAATGAACAGAGATTTAGTAGTGATGGTAGTAGTTTTCCTGGAGTCACAATTATGCCCAATTTTTTTCTCAGCTTAGCAGCCAGATTTATTCTAGCAGTCGTATCCTTTTGGTAAGCTATCTGTTAATATATATAATTCTACCCTTATTTCTGGGTCTTTTACCAGGCTATCCTTGATGTCAATAACTCAGTGCTTAATTCTTTTAATCAATTAGTAAACAACAAAAGAAAATAAAATAAAGAAAAATAAAAGAAAATAAAGAAATAAAGAAAATAAAATAAGAAATAAGTGTCTTGTCAATAGCCATAATCAAGAGCTATTGTGCCAACAGATTAAGTAGTGGATAATAATATTAATATGGGAGTGATTTCACTTCAAGTTATAGTATTCTATTTTTTGAAGGAAGGATATTTAATAATTATGATCTGCAAGTCTAATTGACTCTGAGAGTCCTACTGACTCTCAGTTTTCTTAACTTTGAGCCTAATTGACTGCCTAAATTTTTTCTAATTTTCTAGCTTCTGATACTACTGCTATATATATACATAATTGAGATTCCTCAATTTCTCAATTTTTCACACCAGAAATCTTGGAATTCCTGGAATCCTGCAATTCCTTTGAAAAGAATTCTGAAATTCCTGGAATCCTGCAATTCCTTTGAGAGGAATCCTGGAATTCCACATTTACTACATTTATTCTGATTGGCTAATTTATGTACTAATATTTAATTCCTATATTCTATGAGTAACAACGTGTGACGTGTTCTGCCAATACATGATTCTCATTAGCAACTGGGTCGAGAAAGAAACACCCATAGAAGCCACCTGGAGAAGAGCTGTACAACAATTGGACAGTTGTCCACATGACGACAATAAATTATGGCGGATAGCAATCACCAAAATTGAAAGCATGTTGCCAGAAAAAATCAGGACAATTAAAAACAATCCACCAGAACCCATCAAGCTTGACTGGGATGCAGAGCCAGTCATAAATTTTCTGGAACCAGAAAAGTTCCATGAACACTACCAAAACTTAGCACCTACTTGAGAAAAGCAAGAACAATGGCTAGCACAGTTAAATACAAGACTGTGTCACCATTGTTTAATTTTCAGTGACTTTGAATATTGTGATGATTGTGATCTCATTTACAATCCACCATCACGCATGATCTACACAATCCCTAAAGAAGAAGAACCAATCAGTAGCTGTGCATCGAAATCAGAATTGCTGATCAATCACAATCCAGACTCTGATGACAATGACAAAAACACCAGTTCCAGCTCTGTTCAAAATGGCAATAACAATAAAGACAATTCAAACTCAGATTTAAACTCTGATTTAAACTATGAACAATACATTGCACTACCAGATCTCTCCAAAAAACAAGAGTTGAAATGGTATAGTGACAATAGGGAAGGTATTATGTCAGAACGTGTGCATGATACTAATACAGGGTTTGATCTGAAGTATCCAAAAAAAGAGGCCATCCAATTGGAACCACATTTATGCATCTGCATTGATCTGAAAGTAGCACTAAAAATTCCAACAACAATAATGGTTCAATTAGCATCTAGAAGTAGTTTAGCAAAAAGAGGAATTAATATAAGAGGAGGAATAATTGATGTGGGATATGTAGAAAATATCATCACTATGCTACAAAATGACTCAGAAAAGGCCTATATAATAGAGCCCAACGAAAAATTGCATAGGCAATATTCCTGCCTCTGGTTAGAGTAGCTCAATTAGTATTAGTGGGAAAAAGGGAGGAATTAAGAATAACAGCAAGAGGAATACAGGGATTCGGATCAATGGGTAGAATAGATATACCAGTTAATATGGCAGAGGAAAAAATTGTTGGCCAAAGAGAAATTATCTCAACTGGTCAAGCTATTTCCATTCCACCATATAGCCAGTACATGCTAGCAATAGAAAAGAAAGAAAAGGAGCAAGAACAGATTTTTGAAGCTGAAGCAAGCTTTTGTGAATCAGGAGAGATTGAACTAATCAATTTCTACATACTAGCCAAAAGCTATAACCACATAGAAATTCCCATCTACAACAACACTGGCAATATCATCAACATACCAGAAGGAACCACCATCGGATATTTAACCACAGAAATAGAAAACCAACCACCAAACCCTATTCCAGACTTTCCACAACTTTGTGGATATGTTGACATCACATCACAAACAATCTATGGATAAGACAAATATTATTTACTCCAACCAGAACAATTGGAACAAATAAACATAGGAAACTTAGATCCACTTCAACATATGCAGCTCAAGATATTGCTCAACAATTTCAAAGACATCTTTGCCAGTGAAAACAAGTTTGGCCGAACTGACATCATCCAGCATCAGATCAAGACTGGAGATGCAATGCCAATTAAACAAAGAGCATACAAAGTGCTGCCAGCCAGCCATAAGATCATTCGTCAAGAGATAAACTGAATACTTGACAATGGGCTAATTCAACTATCAATAAGCCCATGGTTGTCACCAGTAGTACTTGTTCGTAAAAAGAATGGGAAAATCTGATTTTGTGTGGACTACAAGAAACTCAACAGTGTAATTCATGGAGACAACTATCCAACTCCATGAATACAGGAATTATTTGACACTTTTGGTGGGAACAAATGGTTCTCAACATTAGATTTGGACAGTGGTTATTGGCAAGTAGCCATGAATCCAGCTGACAAAGAAAAGACAGCATTCACCACTAGAGAAGGGAATTTCAAATTTGAAGTGATGCCATTTGGCTTAACCAACACCCCAGCCACTTTTCAATGGTTAATAGAAATCGTTTATACTGGCTTATTGTGGAAATCAGTAGTTGTATATTTGGATAATACCAATGTATTCTCAAAAACATTTGATGATCACCTTCATCATCTTCAACAAATGTTCGAAAAATTAAGAAAAGCAGGACTAAAGTTAAATGCAACAAAGTGCTTCTTTGGCAAAACAGAACTAAAATTCTTGGGACATATAGTCAGTAAAAACGGCATCAAAATGGATCCAGAGAAAATAAAGATAGTAAAAAACTTTTCAGTACCAACCAATGTGGCTGAATTGAAATCATTCTTGGGATTTGCAAGCTATTATTGACGCTTTATAAAGAACTTTTCAAAGATAGCTCAACCACTCAATAATCTGCAAACCAAGAATACCAAATATAAATGGACAGAAAATCAACAAGAATCTTTTGATATTCTAAAAAGAAAGCTCATTCAAGCTCCAGTATTGATCTACCCAGATCACAACAAACCATTCATCATTACTATTAATATGTCAGGCCAAGCATTGGGAGCAGTACTATCTCAGAAGGAACCAGACAGCAGAGAACATCCAGTACAATATGCCAGCTGAAAAGAACTATGAAACACCAGAACTAGAACATTTAGCAATCTATTGGGCAGTCATGAAGTGGAACAAATACTTAAGCCAAAAGTTTGATATATACACAGATCATAAAGAGTTAACATCACTTCAAAAGCAAGAATTTGATAATGGCCACCAATCCAGATGAAAAATGGCACTATCACGATATACTTATACTATATACTATAAGAAAGGAAAAAACAATGGAAATGCCAACAGTTTGTTATGAATAAGACAAATCTAAGAACATTTCAACCCAAAAATATAACAAAACCAGAACAATACTAATAAAAAATAACAAAAGATGAACATACAAAAATATCAACAACTCCAACATTATATAAACACTTAACAGTTCAAGGAGAATTTATCTTAAATGGAACAAAAGAGGATCAAACAACAATCAAAATATTTTATCACTCACCAAAATATATAGTATTAGAAAAATAGAAGGGATCCAGATCAGCTAGCCAGAGTAATTACAGAGCCAGAAAAAGAGACAATATTATTCAACATGCACTCAAATCCAACAGCCAGACACTTTTACAAAGAAGCAACCATGGAAAAAACCAGAAAAAAATACTATTGGCCATTAATGTATCCAGACATCATTCAATATGTTCAAAATTGTGATGCTTGTCAGCAAAGAGGAGGAACAAGACCCAGTAAACTATTAAGACCAATCAAAGTGGGACAACTATTTGACCAGATTGGAATTGATTTAGTCAGACCATTAACAATCACCAGCAAAGAAACAGATATATAGCAGTAGTCATGGACTATTTTACTAAATGGCCAGAGGTAAAAGCAATTCAAAGAGCAGATGCAGAATCCATTGCCGAATTCATTCATCAAGATTTAATTTGTCAACATGGATGTCCAAAGGAATTATTATCAGACCAAAGAACTCATTTTGTGAACAGAACATTAACAAAATTGAGCCAAAGATTCGGAATTAAGAGACCATTATCATCACTATACTATTCACAAACCAACGGATTAGTCAAAAGATTCAACAGAACATTGTGTAAAGCAATTGCCAAACTCAGCCAAAAAAACCAGGACGAATGGGACTTGTTCATACCATCAATATTATTTGCTTATCGGACAATAAAGCAAGATACTACACAAGCAATACCATTTGAATTAGTATACAGTAAAACAGCAACATTACCAGTAGAGAGAGAAATTAATACATATCTAACTGAACTAATAACAGAAGAGAATTTTCAAGAAACATTGCTGAAAAGAACATATGACTTAATAGAAACATTGGAAAACAAACAAAGAAGAGCAGCTAATAATATTCAAAAGTCACAAGAGAAACAGAAAAAAAGACACAATAGTCAACTACTAAACAAACCAGTTGAATTCAAGATTGGAGACAAAATACTCTTACATCATACCAAAGCGAAAAAACAATGGAGTGGAAAATTCGACCCCAAATGGAATAGACCATTTCACATAGAAAAAATTCTAGAAAATAGAGCTTACAAATTAAGACTGGATAGCAAAATTTTAACCAAAGCAGCACATAGAGATTGACTGAAACCATACCACAACATTACAATACCATCTATTAGTAATATTCCACAATTAGGAGTACAGAGAATACTAGTTCAACTAGATAAGATTCCACGAGATCTGGAACCAATTGTTATTATTGACAACAACATGTTAAATTGATTCAGCAAAAGAATATATAAAGACACGGTAAACACGACAGGAAATATCAGAAAATGGAAATTACAGACAACATTCACTCACTAGCACAACAACTCTTTCAATTAATCCAACACCAAGAAATGAAGATTACAATCAATCAACAAACCATTTGATATCAAGATACTAGAAAAACATTGCAACTCAGAACAAAGAAGAAAACTGAAAATATGGTGGACAAAATCATTATGAAAGTAAAATTAGCAATAAGAGAGTCAACAAAAGAGGCACTATATCAAGAGTTGACTAAAGAAACTTGGAATTGGTAGATACAACAATTTCCAAGAAACTATTGTTACTTTTACTTGGAACAACACATAAATATCCAGAATCTATATACAAATAAAACAAAGCAATTATTCGACAAAAAAATACTACAACAATTAGAACATTTTGTGGAAAAGAACAACTTATTCACACAGGCCCGAGTCATATACCGAATACACACAGCATTTCAGGATAGACCAGAAATATTACTCAACAAAGCAATGAATATGGTTACCAGTAATCAATTGGGAAAAATCACCAATACTCAATTTGAAGAATTACAGACCCAAATAACACAAGTAATTCTTAAAAACAAAATCCAAGAAATACTTCAAGAGGGGGAATTAAACAAGTTGGATTTTGATGGAGCTCAATATTAAAAGGAGAGAATAATGTTACTCATAGAAATATAGAAAATATATTAGCATGATTAGTAGCCAATCAGAAGTGGGCATAGTAAATGTGGAATTCCAGGATTTCTTTCAAGAATTGCAGGATTCCAGAAATTTCAGGATTCCCTAACAAAGAATTGCAGGATTCCAGAATTCTAGGATTCTTCTCAAAGAAATCGCAAGATTCCAGGAATTCCAGAATTCTTGTCATGAAAAATCGAGGAATTGAGAAATCTCAATTATGTATATATAGCAGCAGGATTAGAAGCTAAAAAGATAGACCTCTCAGTTTAGATTTAATCTAAGCAATCTTCCAATTCCCAATTATCAAATAAATAATTATTTTATATCTCAATTTACTCTCTACTATCAACACTTCATATTAATAGTAATTGATACTTAACCATACTGAAACAATAGCTCTTGATTATGGCTATTGATGAGATATTAACTTACTAAATTGCCTTGGCTTATCTTCATCATCGCTATTTTCTTTATTTTATTTCTTTCTTTCTTTAATTCTGTTGTGCCTACTAATTGATTGAGGATTAAAAGCGCTGAGTTATTAACATTACAGATAGCCTGGTAAAAGACCCAGAAATAAGGGTAGATTTATATATATTATCAGTTAGCTTACCAGAAGGACATGACTGTCAGAATAAATTCAGCCACCAAGCTGAGAAAAAAATTGGGAAACAATTGACAACAAATGACAAATTGCCACACTATCAAATCTCTGTCCATTATACAAAAGACTAACAAAAAAAAACCTTCAGATAACAATACCTTCAAATATTACCAACAACACTATATCAATTGAGCACCAAGTTATGGGTTTGTTATTTGACTTAAGATTCAAAAAAAAATCACCTGTTATAACATGTATAATTATTAACTTAAAAAACTAGTTTGCTAATTTTAAAAGCTATACAACCAAAAAAAATTAACTAATTTAGATTTAAAATATATATTTTTTAATTTACCAAAAAAAATTTTATAATTATTTTTGCTTATCAAAACTAATTAATATATTAAAACAGTTATAATTATATTAAAAAACTTAAAATATATCATAATATATTGTTAAATACTAAAATGTTTTAATATAATTTTAAAGATTTTATTATATACTAAAAACAGATTTAATATTAATTACAAATATGGTTAAAAATACTTAAAATACAGTATTCAAAAAAGTCTAAAAACCAAATTTTATACAAAAAAACTTTATATTATTTTTAAATACTAATAAATTTATTTATAAACTAAAATACAGTCCTAATAAAAACCAATTTAATTTTAACAAAATATTAAATATTAGAATAAAAGTTATCTATTTAACAAAATTTTAATAATTAATAATTGTTTTTTAAATATTATTAAAAACAGTATTAAAAAACAAAAAAAATTGATTTTGTTTTTATTTTATTAATTTAATTTTTAAAATTAAAAGTAATTTAATGGTTTAATAAGAAAAATATATATGTAAAAACATGATTTGTTTTGTTTTTAAAATTAATAAAGATTAGTCAAAAATTAATATATAATTATTTTTTTTGTTTTCTTAATTTTATGATCACAAAGAGTAAAAAAGCTGCACCTGATATCTGTCTTGAGATATCTAATAAAATTTCAACCAGAGGAGCTCTCTCTGTTGTAGAAACAACTAGGCAGAATATTTTAGAAATCTTTTCCTTACTCAGTAATCATGATAAGCTGCCTTTGGTAGCCACTGAAGCAACTTCCTCATCTTTGGCTGGTTTTTCACCAGTCAAAGTTCCTTCAAAGAAACACACTTGGATTAGTCTTAGTGTTGTCTTCACCCCTACTAAGAGCCCAAAAGTGTTTAATAATAGACCAGTTAACAAGCTGGTCTTCCTTTCTATAGCTTTAACATTTGGTGCTGCTAGCACTACCTCTTCAAAAAAAATGGTCAAAAAGACCAAAAGTTCAGAAAAGTGGAGGCAGTCACTTGCTTCTGCTATTGTTACACTGAACCCCTTTGTGGTTTCCAATGAGATCTTAGATGAGATCTCTGTAGCATTATCTAGTACATTGTTCAAGATGGGCCAAGATCAACCACTGGCTGTATTGCCAAATGTGGTGTCTTTTAGCAAATCATTGCTAGTTTTAAAAACAAAGCAATTTTCTCCTGTTGGGTCACTTGTTCTTGAAAACTGGGCTGATCATATAGAAACTGAATCATCTTCTCCTTTAGTTTTTGGTGCTACTTCTGGTGGTGCTTGGGAAACTATTACTAGTCGTCAAAGATTTGCTGGGTGGGTGGCCTCTATTCTGGTGCTTGGTGCTACTTTTAAGATTAAATTGGCTCATGTTAAGACTGTTTTTTAGTTAATACATGGTTTCTTGGGTGCTAAGTTTGTTTCAAAAGACAATATAAAGCTTTTTTGTGTGGAATTTGCTTCTCAAACCTCTTTAGATACTGCATTGTTACTTATAGAATAGAGGAAGTATATTATTATTAGCAAGTAGAGATTAGCCAATCAGAAGTAAATGTAGTAAATATGGAATTCCAGGATTTCTCTCAAAGAAATTGCAGGATTCCAAGAACTTCAGAATTTTCTAGTAAGGAATTGCAGAATTCCAGAATTCCAGGACTTCTCTTATCAGAAATTACAAGATTCCTGTTGCAAGGAATTGAAGAATTGAGGAATTTCAAATATGTATATATAGCAGTAGCAGTAGAAGCAGAAAAAACAGAATCAACACCAAGAATCCTTAGCTTAGTTACCACAATCCTCAAATAAATAATTATTTGCTATATCAAATTCATTCTTTATTATCAAACACTTCATATTGATAGTAACTGATACTTAACCATACTGGAACAATAGCTTTTGATTATGGCTATTGACGAGATACTAACTTGCAAATTGCCTTGGCTTATTTTTTATTTTTTATTTTATTTTTTCTTTATTTTCTTTGTTGTCTACTAACTTGATTAAAGGATTTACTCTTGGAGGACTTACAGAGAAATAAAACTTACTTAAACAATACTTATTCTTAGAAAACTTACAGGAAAATAAACTTGCTTAAACAATACTTACTCTTGGAGAACTTACAGAGGAACTGACATTAGGAAACAGCACTGGTATATACTTACAGAGGATATCGTACTAGGAGAATTATCAACCATCAAGCTGAGCAAGCAATCAACAAAACTACGGTTTTAAGAAACTACTAATAAACTGTTACTATTAAATATCTGTCTATTATACAAAGAACTCGATTGAAAAACCTTCAGATAAAATACCTTCAGATTATCATCATCACCAATTGCTTTGTGCACCAAGTTATGAGTTTGTTATTCACTAGACACCCCAAAAAATCACCTGTAACATTTGGTGCTCTCTATGAAGTATAATCCTACAGAGAACCAGCACCAACAACACCATCCAAATGTAGTAGAATCAGAAATTATAGGAGCCAACCACTTAGGATTTGCAAAATCTTTGTTTCAACAATACAGCCAACAATTAGAATTAAACAGTAATCACTACTCAGCCAAATCAGCCTTTAACTATTATGTCAATGATAAAATCACAAACTGTTTAGGAGAAATTGTTAATATTAAGTCAGCAAGAAAAAATTTCTATACAGAATTATTTCAACACACTAGCTTACCAAGAAATCACAGTTTCGCCCCAATCATCAGGGAAATTAATCAAATTATTGAAAAATACATGCAACAACAATTTTTCATTACCTACGCAGACAAAAGTAAAGGAAGAATACAAACACCAGCAGCAATACCAAAAGGAATACAGTTATCTAGTTGGAAGAAACACAGAGTAGAATCACCAACCACTCCATTATATTACTACACATTTGGAAGCACCATTAATATTTTATCAGCAAATGTGTCCACATCAAATATGACATCAAAATTTTGGAAGATTTCAGTTCCAAAGCAAACAATGGAAAGAAAACTTACTAGGACCATATGGCGTGTATTTTGAAGGATTTAAATCATGATCTCCAATGCCATCAGGAATTCAATCACCACTACCCCAATCAGATTTCGGAGCCACTATTCCATGAGAATTATCAAAGAAAGAAGAGGAAGAAAGTGAAGATTAAGAATTCACTTACCAAAACCTAATCTCAAAAAACTCGAAATTCGGAACCCCGAACGTTCAAACTCCACAAAATCCAAACATAGAAAATCTGGAAATTGAAACTCTGAATATTAAAACTTAGCAAAATCAAAACAATCAGAATTCCGATTTAATAAATCAACAAAACTTATCTTCAGTAATCGTCATCGATCAACCACCAATTAATCCAATAGCCAAACCCATACAGCAGCCACTTCAATTACCACCCCAACAACCCGTGCAACAACAACCACTTCAACAGCCACTACAATAACTAAACGTAAACCAAATGGTCTACACACCTATCACAAAGTTAGAAAACTTTACCTGTGAAGAAGATAACGCTTAAGCATGGATCAATGACATCTTCAAGGCCATCATAGTAAACAATTGGGATGATGCCAGAGTCCTATAGGCAATACCATACTTTCTCAAAGAAACCACCAATTCTTGGTACCAGAGTTTAACCACCAGACCACAAATATTTCAACAATTCAAAACTGCCTTTCTGGAATATTTTAGCAACAATAACAGTATTAATTGTCTAACCAATACTTTTACTACAATCAAACAGAATAATACTGAAGCAGTCACAACATACCTAGAACACTTTTATAGAGTTCTACGCCAAATCTAAGCCATCAACACTGTGTATTTCACAGAACTCCAGATCTTCAACCAGTTTATTCGTGGCCTGTGCAGTAGTATTTTGCAACACGTATGCCCATTACACCCAGCCAACCTTTAAGCCACAGTCACACATGCCAGAGATTTCGAATCAGCTGAGCTAAAAACCAACCATGTTCAAGCTGTAAATTTAGTAATGAATGAATCATTTGATTTGGATTCCAAATTGAAACAAATCAGTGATACCATTAATCAGAAAATTGAGGGATACTTAACTAACAACCATCAGTCCATTTATCAATCTCCCCAAAAATGCAGTAATCAGAGAAACACCAATTGTTTCCAAAATCAAGCACGTCCATTATTGTCAATTAATCAACCATGGCAGCAGGAAATGTGTGTTTGCCACAACTGTGGTAAACAAGGTCACATAAAAGCCAACTGCAATGCTTATAACTGACAATTGGGAAATCAACATCAAAACCCCAATCCCCAATTCCAAACCCAGAATCAATATCAAAATCAAGATCAATACCCAAACACTTATCTGTCAACGATGCAGCAGCCAATTTATTAAGCACCAGTATATCAGACCCCAGTTTATCAACCACAACCACCAGCAATATATCAACCACAGCCACAAGTAATCTATCAACCTCAAACCATTCAAACACCACCCCAAAACTTACTTCAAGACGAAATCCAAAGACCAAGAATAACACAACAAAACTGGAGATCAGCAATGGTTGTCTACCAATTGATCCCCAGTTCCTCCAACTCACCATCAGGATCATGTTCTCGGAATTCGAGTACTGGTGCCACCCAAAACCCAAATTTCCAGAACTATTTAAGTCTTCTGGTTATCCAAGAAGACGTCATTATCAACAATTTGGGATCCAACCAACAACAAGCATTTACCAACAACATTCCATCAACAACTGTCACCAACAATGAATTGCTTATGGCCATCTTTCTCTTCAACTTGGAAGAAATGATCAAAGTTCTATTGTTTAGTAGAGCAGTTCTTGAAAAGAAGCCAATCACCGCCATGTATACAAATACCAAAATCAATGGCCATGCCATCAAACTGATCTTAGATAGTGGATTAGCTGGCAGCATTATAACAAAGCAACTCATGGATCAATTAGGTCACTGAATTAACTGAGCTGCCAGTGCAAGAATCATTACAGCTGATGGAGTAACCAAAACCCCAATAGGCGAAATAGACAACCTACCTATCAAAATTAATGGCATCATGATACCCATCAAAGTCCTTGTAATAGAAGCCACTCAGTACCAAGCTCTTGTTGGAAATGATTGGCTATCCAAAACAAATACCATACTCAATTGGATGATGCAAAAGCTCCAACTGAGCCAAAATGGTCAACATACTGAGGCATCAGCAGTATGTGGTCACTTTAAACCAACCAACTTGCAGCCATTAATCGAATTTAAGAAGAAAACAAAGAAATCAACATGAGAAGCATATCAGGTTTTGTGGGCTGATGTCGATCACAATGAACTGCTGCCCATACTTGCCTGGGACGAAGACAACCATAGAAAAGGAAAGCAAAAAGAAGAACATATCTGGGAAACCACTATTGGTGCTTGGATTGATGACAACCAAAATGAGTTGCTATCTACACTAAGTTGGGAAGAAAAAGGAAAAGGAAAAAAAAAAAAAGACAACATACTGGAGAAAATCGAATCAACAAAAGACATTACTAGTGGCTGGACTTGTTCATATTCCATTTATAAGCCACTACCACAACCACCATACATACCACTCAAGTGCAAAGACTGTGAGAAGAAACTTTTTTTCATGAAAACCTGGATTGTACCAGATGAGAACTACTGGATGCGAACCCACTATTATTGCAAACCTTGCCATAGAGAATGCTATGGCTACCCAAAACAACAAGGCAAGTGGAACAATAAATCATGTCTCGCTTGCAGTGAACAATTGCTCGATGAAGAAATATGGAATGACATTCCTGGTTGAGGAGGAACATGTGACACTTCATGCCAATATATGATTGTTATTAGTGACTGGGTGAGTCGTGGTACCCCGATTACAGCAGCATAGCACCAAGCACTTGATTGTTTAGATGGTTACCCCCACGATGAAGAGGAGATCTGGTGAATGGCCAATGCCAAAGTAAAAGATGCTACACCCAATAAAATACTGGAAATTAAGAACAATCACCCAGAACCAGTTGATATCATTCGTATTCCTAACCCAGACACTTTTATGGACAAAGAAACAGATCCAGAAAACTTCCATGAATACTACCAAAATTTGGCACCTACAAGAGAAGAGCAGAAGCAGTGTTTAGAACAACTAAACACCCGATTATGTGACCACTGTTTGATTCCCTATGACTTCCAATATTGTAATGAGTGTAACCTCATTTACAATTCACTACCACGCATGATCTACACAATCCCAGAAGAAATTGAACCAATCAGCAGCTGCGCATCCAAATTGGAATCACTGTTCGATCCTGATTCAAACTCTGACAATGACAATAATAAAAACACTGGTTCCAGTTCTGTTCAAATTGGCAATAACAATAACAACAATTCCAACTCAAATTCAAACTTCAACCCAAAATATGAACAATACATTGCACTGTCAGACCTCTCTAAAGAACAGAAGTTGAAATGGTATAATGACAATAATAAAAGTATCATGCCAGAACATGCACATGATACTGATACTGGATTTGATCTGAGATATCCTGGAAAAGATGTTATAAAATTGGAACCACATTCGCGCACCTGCATAGATCTGAAAATAGCACTGGAAATTCCAGCAACAACAATGATTCAATTAGCATTTAGGAATAATTTAGCAAAAAGAAGGATTAATATAAGAAAAGGAATAATTGATGCAGGATATGTAGAAAATATCATTGCTATGCTACAAAATGACTCTGAAAAAGCTTATATCATAGAGCTAAACAAAAAAATAACACAGGCAATACTCCTGCCTCTGATGAAAATAGCTCAGTTAGTATTAGTGGGAAATAGAGAGGAATTAGGGATAACAGCAAGAGAAATACAGAGATTTGGATCAACGGGTAGAATAGATGTACCAGTCAATATGGCAGAAGAAGGAATTGTTGACCAAGAAAAATTTATCTCAATGGGTCAAGCAATTTCTATTCCACCATATGATCAGTACATGGTAGGAATAAAGCAAGAAGTAAAAGAACAGAATCAGATTTTTGAAGCAGAAACAACCCTTTGTAAATTAGGAGAGATTGGACTTATCAATCTCCATATACCAGCCAAAGATTACAGCCACATCAAAATTCCCATCTACAATAACACAGGAAATATCATAGTAATACCAATCAAAACTACCATTGGATACTTAAGTACTGAAATAGAGGATCAACCACCAAGCACCATTCCGGACTTTTCACAGCTTTGTGGATATGTTGATATCACATCACAAACAATATATGAACAAAGTGAATATTATTTGCTTCAACCAGAGCAATTAGAACAAATGAACATGAGAAACTTAGATCTACTCCAATATATACAGCTCAAGATGTTGTTTAACAATTTCAATGACATCTTTGTCAGTAAAAACAAGTTTGGCCAAACTGACATCATCCAGCATCAGATCAAGACTGGAGATGCAATGCCAATTAAACAAAGAGCATACAGAGTACCACCAGCTAGCCATGAGATTATTTGTCAAGAGATAAACTGAATACTTAACAACAGGCTAATTCAACTATCAATGAGCCCATAGTTATCACCAGTGGTACTCATTTGGAAGAAGAATAAAAAAATCCGATTTTGTGTGGACTACAGGAAACTCAATGGTGTAATTCGTGAAGACAGCTATCCAACCCCAAGAATACAAGAATTATTCGATGCTTTCGGCAGAAACAAATAGTTCTCAACATTAGACTTGGACAGTAGTTACTGACAAGTAGCCATGAATTCAGCCAACAAAAAAAAGATGGCATTCACCACTAGAGAAGAGAATTTCGAATTTAAAGTGATGCCTTTTGGCTTAACCAATGCCCCAGCCACTTTCCAATGGCTAATGGAAATTGTTTATACTGACTTATTGTGGAAATCAGTAGTTGTATACTTGGACAACACCAATGTATTCTCAAAAACATTTGATGATCATTTTCATCATCTTTAACAAGTGTTCGAAAAGCTAAGAAGAGCAGAACTAAAGTTAAATACAACAAAGTGCTTCTTCGGCAAGACAGAACTAAAATTCTTGGGATACATAGTCAGCAAAGATGGCATCAAAATAGATCCAGAGAAAATAGAGATAGTAAAGAACTTTCTAATACCAACCAATATGACTGAATTGAAATCATTCTTGGGATTTGCAAGCTATTATTAACACTTTATAAAAAACTTTTCAAAAATAGCTCAACCACTCAATAATCTGCAAACCAAGAATACCAAATATGAATGAACAGAAAGTCAACAAGAAGCTTTTGATATTCTGAAAAGAAAGCTCATTCAAGCTCCAGTACTGATCTACTCAGATCACAACAAATCATTTATCATTACCACTGATGCATCAGGCCAAGCATTGGGAGCAGTACTATTTCAGAAGGGACCAGACAGCAGAAAACATTCAGTAGCATATGCCAGCCAAGATCTAACACCAGCCAAAAAGAACTATGGAACACCAGAACTAGAACATTTAGCAATCTATTAGGCAGTTATGAAGTGGAACAAATACTTGAGCCAAAAGTTTGATATATACACAAATCATAAAGGGTTAACATCACTTTAAAAGCAAGAATTTAATGATGGCCATCAATCCAGATGGAAAATGGCACTCTTATGATATACTTATACTATACACTATAAGGAAGGAAAAGACAATGGAAATGCTGATGATTTGTCACAAATAAGACAAATCTAAAAACATCTCAAACCCAAAAATATAACAAAACCAGAACAATACCAACAAAAAATATAACAAAAGATGAACATACAAAAATATCAACAACTTCAACATTATATAAACACTCAACAGTTCAAGGAGAATTTATCTCAAACAGAATGAAAAAGTATCAAACAACAATTAAAATATTTTATCACTCACCAAAATATACTTTATTGGAAAAATAGAAAAGATCTAGATCAACCAACCAGAGTAATTACAGAGCCAGAAAAAGAAACAATATTATTCAACATACACTTAAATCCAACAGCAGAACACTTTTACAAAGAAGCAACCATGAAAAGAACCAAAAAAAGATATTATTGGCCATCAATATATTCAGACATCATTCAATATGTTCAAAATTGTGATGCTTGTCAGAAAATAAAAGGAATAAGACCAAGTGAACCATTAAAACCAATCAAAGTGGAACAACCATTTGATTGCATTGGAATTGACTTAGTCAGACCATTAACAATAACCAGCAGAGGCAACAGATATATTGCAGTAGTCATGGACTATCTTACCAAATGGCCAGAAGCAAAAGCAATTCAAAGAGTGGATGTAGAATCCATTGCCAAATTTGTTTATTAGGATTTGATTTGTTAACATGGATGTTTAAAAGAATTATTATCAGACCAAGGAACTCATTTTGTAAACAAAACATTAACAGAATTGAGCCAAAGATTCGGAATTAAGAGACCATTATCATTACCATATCATTCACAAACCAACGGATTAGTCGAAAAATTCAATAGAACATTGTGTGAAGCAATAACTAAGCTCAGCCAAAAAAACCAGAACAATTGGGATTTGTTGATACTATCAGTACTATTTGCTTATTAGACAATGAAGCAAGATACTACACAAGCAACACCATTTGAATTAGTATATGGCAGAACAGCAACACTACCAGTGGAAATAGAAGTTAGCACATACCCAACTGAATCAATAATAGAAGAGAATTTCAAAAACACATTGTTGAAAAAAACATATGACTTAATAAAAACATTAGAAAACAAATGACGGAGAGCAGCTGATAACATACAAAGGTCACAAGAAAAACAAAAAAAAAAACATGACAACCAACTACCAGATAAACCAGTTGAATTCAAGATTGGAAACAAAGTACTACTACATCATACCAAAGTGGAAAAACAATGGAGTGGAAAATTTGACTCCAAATGGGATGGACCATTTCACATAGAAGAAATTCTAGGAAATGGAGCTTACAAATTAAGATGGAATAACAAAATCTTGACCAAAACAGCACATGAAGATCAACTGAAATCATATCACCATATAGTATCATTCACCAGTAATATTTCACAACTGGGAGTACAGAGAATACTAGTCCAACCAGATGAGATTCTATGAGATCTGGAACCAATCATTATCATTGATAACAACACATCCAATTGATTAACAGAAAGAATTTATAAAGGCATGGTTGACATGACAGAAAAATACAGAAAAATGGAAATTACCAACAACATCCATTCATTGGCACAACAAATCTTTCAATTAATCCAACACCAGAAAATGGAAATTACAATCAATTAACAAACCATTTGATACAAAAGTACTGCAAGGATACCATAACACAAAGTACAGAAAAAACTCGAAAATGTTATTAACAAGATTATGACCAAGGTAAAATTGGCCATGAAAGAACAATAAATAGTCGGATTACACCAAGAACTTACCAGAGAAACTTGGACTTAATGAATGCAACAATTTCCAAAAAACTATTGTTATTTTCACTTGGGACAACATGTAAATATCTAGAATTTGTACACCGACAAAACAAAACAGTTATTTGACACAACAATACTGAGACAACTGGAACAATTTATGGGAAAGAACAATCTAATCACACAAGCTCAAGTCATTTACTGGCTATATATGAAATTTCAAGACTGACCAGAAATCTTACTCAATACAGCAATAGATACAGTTATGAGTAATCAATTAGGGAAAATGACCAATGCCCAATTTGAAAAACTACAAACTCAAATAACACAAGTAATACTTGAAAGAGAAGTTCAAGAAATAATTCAAGAGGGGGAATTAAAAGAGTTAGATTTCAACAGAGCTCAATATTAAAAAGGAGGGAATAATGTTATTCATAGAATAGAGGAAGTATATTATTATTAGCAAGTAGAGATTAGCCAATCAGAAGTAGACGTAGTAAATGTGGAATTCCAGAATTCCTCTCAAAGAAATTGCAGAATTCCAGGAACTTCAGGATTCTCCAATAAGGAATTGCAGGATTCCAGAATTTCAGGACTTCTTTCATCAGGAATTGCAAGATTCCAGGAATCCCAGAATTTCTGTTACAAAGAATTAAAGAATTGAGGAATCTCAAATATGTATATATAGCAGTAATGGTAAAAACAGAAAAAACAGAATTGATACCAAGAATTCTTAGCTTAGTTATCACAATTCTCAAATAAATAATTATTTGCTATATCAAATTCATTCTTTACTATCAAACACTTTATGTTGATAGTAACTAATACTTAACTATATTGGAACAATAACTCTTGATCATGGCTATTAACGGGATACTAACTTGCAAATTGTCTTGGCTTATTTTTTATTTTCTCTTTTATCTTTTTTTTATTTTCTTTGTTGTCTACTAACTTGATTAAAGAATTTACTCTTGGAGGACTTATGGAGGAATAAAACTTACTTAAACAATACTTACTCTTGGAGAACTTACAAAGGAATAAACTTGTTTAAACAATACTTATTCTTGGAGGACTTATGAAGGAACTGATGTCAGGAAACAGCACTAGTATATACTTACGAAGGATATCATACCAGGAGAATCATCAACCATCAAGCTGAGCAAGCAATTGACAAAACTACGGTTTCAGGAAACTACTGATAAACTGTTACCATTGAATTTCTGTCTATTATACAAAGAACTCGATTGGAAAACCTTCAGATAAAATACCTTTAGATTATTATCATCACCAATTGCTTTGCGCACCAAGTTATAGGTTTGTTATTCACTAGACACCCCAAAGAATCACCTGTAACAGTGTTTTTAGTTAAACTTATAGGCTTTGTTCATCTTGCCACTCTTAAAATTGTCAAGTTTTTGGTAGTTTCTAAGTCTGGTTCCCTTTCTGCTGCTGTTGTGCTGTGTGATGTGCTCTTGGGTGTGTCTGCTGTTAACATTAAGACAGCTTTCAGTGTGTTTAATAGTGCTAAAGTCTGCTGGTGTTTGGCAGTACGTGATGGTCTATTTTGAAAAATTGGACTCTGCTGTGTCTGCTTTAAATTATTGATCAGTATTGGTGTGTAAGGATAGTGTTAGAATCCTTTTCTTGGTGAATCAAAATGAGATTATTTTGTCTTGTGATAAGTTTAAGACCAAGTTGGTCAATTTTCTTTCTGGCTGTACTGCCTTTGAAATCAATGATATGATTTTTCAGGTTGGTGGCCAGTCTTGTTTCATTCCTCGGTTTCCTGATTCTAGTTATTGTCTCTATTTTGCTCTAGTTACGTTTGGATTTCAAGCTGATTTGGACCTTGCTGTTGCCAATATTGGTACACTTAGAAAGTGTTATATTTGGTAGAAGACTCTTAATTGTCAGCATTGTTTTTGGTGTTAAAAAACAGATCACTTAGCTGTAGACTGTAAAGTTGCTTCATCTCCTTTTTCTAAGGCTTCCAAGATGTTCAAACCACATTTTGTTGGTTCTTTGTCTTATGTTAAGGCATCTGCTTCCCCTGTTATATCTGAATTTTTTTCTTTGGTGGCTTCTACCTCTTCTGTGACTGTTGTTGATTCTGCTGTTGGGTCCAGATTGGACTCTTTGGAAAAGCAAATTTCGGATTTGGCTGCTTTGGTAAAATTTATTGTTGAGCTGGTTGGCTTTTTGGTTGTCTTAGTATCTCGTCTTCTTGATGATAATGCTGTTAAGACTGTTCAATTAAAGAAAAATCTTCTTTTTATGAAATATGCTTCTAACAATTTTGCCAATTTTTTGGTTGGTGTGTCTAAAAACATTGCTTGTCTTAGATCTAAAGTTGACTTTAGTGACATGGTTATGATGATATGCAGGCTGTCAAACCTTTTTTCTTGAGTAAAGACACTGTTGAGCATGTTATAGCTTTGTGACGGATGTCAGGTGCTGAGATTAGGAGTAGTGTTGAATCTACTAGATTATTTCTTAGTAAGTTTATTTTTGATTCTAGAAATCTGAATGGTGTTATTGAAAAAATTTGTGGTTTGGGGTTATTCCCACCTTTTCTTATTTCAGTGTAGTGTGTTTTTGATTGGTTTGAGTGACTAGTCACATGTAGAAAATGCATAATTAACATCTAGTTTAGATTGTTTTTTTGATGTATAGTACTAGATTGTTTTTGGACTGTACTCATTAAGCAAATAAAAAAAAAATTTAATATAATTAAAAACACAGTCAAAAATTATTTTAAATCAAGATTAATTTATATATTTTTATTGTTATTATCCTAAACAGAAAATTTTTTTTTATTTATAATTATAATAAAATTGAATATTATTTTTTTTTTATTAGTTTAATGAGTAAAGCCCAATTACTATCTAATACAATACAACTATCTAAAGTTCTAAATTAAATGTGATTCATGTTTTTGCTACATGTGACTAGCCACTCAGCCAATCAAGACTACACTATGCAACTATATTTACTGTGACTCTGTTAGCAGCACCAATAAAAAACAAATGACCAATACTCAGGCCAAAATTGGTGGCATAACTTCTCTTAATTCCCAACAACCGAGCAATACCACCTGAAATTTTAGCAAGAAAATCCCAAATAATATCATAAAAAGACCCATCCACACATAGTAATCT
This sequence comes from Geosiphon pyriformis, assembly GCA_016748015.1. NCBI lineage: Eukaryota > Fungi > Glomeromycota > Glomeromycetes > Archaeosporales > Geosiphonaceae > Geosiphon > Geosiphon pyriformis. The sequence continues at coordinate 147,510 of JAAOMT010000557.1, read as the reverse complement.
ATGATGCTCTATTTTAGTTCGAAGTTTTGAGTTAGGCATCCAGATTTGTTCTTTATGACCAGTGGCCATACCTCAAACAAATTCAACTAGATAAGACATCACAAGCTTAGTATTCACAAAAGATGCTTTAGTATCTACCAACCAATCTTTAAACACAAGACTCTTACACAAAATTGTGTAGAGACCAACATCAGAAACAGAAGAAGCCAAAGACTACAGAACTGCAAACGACAACAAGGTCGCCTCAGTAAAAGACTTCTAAAGAGAAGAATACTTACTTAACAAGCTCTAACACATCAAAAAGTCCAAGCAACACACAAAACTATGATCTAAAAAATCCACCTTCCTACAATATACACATAATACACTAGGATAACTATAATTATATAAGCATTTTTTTACAGTCACAGGCAGTCTCTTATGTAAAGCTTTTATCAAATATGTGCACAAACCAGTGGTGGCCCTGTTTGTATATTCCGCAGACATGTGAGAATCAGAGTGCCAAACCAAGACAGTACAAACCCAATTTATGTTTCTGACCCATAAAAAATCTACAATGCTTGAACCAGGTCCAAATTTCTATTGAAAGCATTTAATAGTATTATTTGTTTTTCTAACAAAGTGGTGTATATTGCCAAAAATCAACTTATCATCTGCCATCAAAATTTTTTCTCTGATATTTGCTGGAAGAACAAGCCCTGATGACATGGCTAGATCAGCCAACCAATTAGCATGCTCATTGCCTAATACACCAGAGTAACCCTTCATCTTTGTTCAAGTAACAGAAATGTTTTTATATTTGACTAAATTGCTAATATGATGGCACTTTATCCAGCACCTGTTGTGAAAATTGGGAGCCACCAATCTTAACTCTACCTGACAAACATCCAAGAAGGCCTGACTGTCAGAAAAAACTGTAACATTCGAGGAAGCCAGAATGCACTTGAGAGCCAGTACAACAGTCTGCATTTTAGTTAGGGTAGTTGATAACAAACTATGAACTTCCACACCTATATGCAAACTCAGATCAGAAAAATAGGCAGCAGCCCCTCTAACAGTGCCAGAAGTATCAAAGTCTTTAACAGAACCATCAGTATAAACTGAGATTACTGGCAAAAAAGCGTTCTTCAAACTAGAATAGATGAAACCAAAGTAGTCCATATTAGAAACATCTAACTTGAAAGAAGACCCAAAAGCAGGAGAAAAACTTTTAACCAAACCACCACTCTTGACAAAATCTGAAACCAACATGAATCATAAAAGAACTGGACCTTTGGAATCCAATCATTTTTAATGGTAAAAATTCTTCCAATTAAAACATTTTCCATGACTGTTCAATAACTGGTCTGCAAAAATAATTCCAAAACGTTTTAGTAATTTGCAAATCCAGAGATACAGTGCCTGGCCCAAAATATCTAAAACAGAAAAACCATACTTGAAATGAAAAGCATTGGGCAAGCCATTAACCAAAAAGATCTCATTATGCAAAAAAATTTTTGTAACACCAGCCAGAAAATTGTTTATCAAATTGACCATCAACTTAACAAGAAATTGAAAAGGGTTCCAAAGTACTCAGCCCAAAACTTGTAAGTCTATTAACTTATGTCCAAATAGTCGACTCATTAACCCATTATCATTAGTAAACTGTAAAACTGACAAGACTTTTGTTTCTGTTTGGACTTGTTCAAAAGGCTTTAAATTATATAAAGAGAGATGGTGTACTGCCTCATTAAGAAAGTTTCTAGACAAACTGGCCTTAGACTTCAACCTCTTTCTAATCATATAGTCCCATTTTTCACACGTTGTTATGGGATGGTTTTCTTGTTATATTTAATTGCTGATATTCCACTTTAATTGCAATCAGTCTTTCGTGAGTTCCTCAGTTCTATTTGTGTGATAATGTCACTGTTACACTGAAGGCTTTCTTTTTACTGTTGCGATGTAAGTTATTCTTTAATTCTTGATTGTTGTGTGTGTTTATGTACTCCTTCTCAGAGGCTGAACTGAAATCTACCCA
>JAAOMT010000557.1:62261-139974 GCA_016748015.1 Geosiphon pyriformis | reverse complement strand
TATATACATGTTTGTAGTTCTATGAGAAAATACTTTCTTTTTGATATTTCAACCTGGTGCTTGCTGCTATCACCAGTTGGTGTTGGCTGCTATTGTAAACTGGTGCTTGCCACTATCGCGAGATGGTGTTTGCTACTATGTTAATCATTACCTTTTTAAGATTATTACTGTGCTATATTATGATTGAATAGTTTGTATTATTTTTATGATTTTTTTTGCTAAATTCTTAAACCGTAACAACGTGCCTCTATTAATGAAGCTAAATTGAGTTCTATATTCGACTATGGGCTGTAAAACAGTCAATACCAAATAAGAGAACTGCTTGTCTGTAATAACTTTGTGCAAAATCATGGATGAAAAAAACTTGACATCTGAATTTGCCTTCTTTAAATTCAGACCAGAAAGATCTTTAGTTGACAGAAAAATACCTAGATACTGATAAGCCTTACCAGTTTTAGCAATTGAAATTGGAGATCCACTTACTTCTAAGGAGGTATTACTAATCCTTGGGTTAATAGAAATGACAACTGTCTTTTCCATATTAATTGATATATTTATTAATTCAATGAATTCACTAGCAATGTTCAAAATATTCTGTGTCACTGTATAACAATTGCCAACTCAAATGGTATCATCCACAAAAGCACCAGCAGCCAAATAAAAAGTTAAATCAGCATTTGACTCTATTCTGCCTGTTCTGGCTATGAATTTGGAATTAATCCAATACTTGAAAAATGACTTATGCTTTTTCACCTCACACAATAGAGGATCATAAAAAATTCTTCACAAAAAAGGAGAAAAAACTTCCTTCTGGTCCAGACTATCGTAGACTTTGTAACCCTTAGACAAACCAAAATCCATCATAACTCTATTTGTGTGGCTATTGTGAATACTACCAAAAAACTTAACAATATTATAATTAGTGCTAATAATACAAAATAAATAAAAAAAACAAAAATTTTATTTTTTAAGTATATTAAAAAAATTGTTATTATAAATAATAAAAATTTAAAAAAATTGTTTTTTGACTATTTTAGTTTTTCTAATTATTTAAACAACAATAAATAAAAAAACAAAAAAAAACAATTTAATTACCAATATTTTAGAAAGAAAAAAACTTTTAACCAAAAATAAAAAAGTGGTTTTAAATTAGCAAAAAACTATTTAATTACTATTTTATTTAAAAAAAAACATTTTTATAAAGCATTTTTAAATAGTTTTTATAATTGTTTTATTAATAAAAAAATTATTAGTTGTTTTAAATAATAATAAAAATAAAAAAAATACAATTTTTTTATTTTTTGTTCTAATTATAATTCTAAAATTAAAAAAAAAAAAGTTTTTAGTTTTTTTTATTAAAGTTTTAATAAATACAGTCTAATTATTATTTAGTATATATAAACAAATTAAATATTTATAATTAAATATAATTCACATATTTATTATATGTAACCAACTATTTAAGCTAATTAAAACTATATTATATATTTATATAAATATTAATTTTTATTATTTAAATTAAAAAAAAACAAATATTTATTATATAAACCAAAACCAATTATAAAAGCTTTAATAATATTAAGCATATAAACTATTTTATTAGACAAATTAATAAATAAATCATATAAATTATAAAAAACAAACATATTATTATTAATTAAACCACTTTTTTATTATAGTTTTATATTTAAATTTATATAATTACTTTTTTTTTATAATTTATTATCAATTATTGTATAAAAATATTTAAATATAAACAAACCAGTTTAATATTTTTAAAAACTAATATAGATTTAGTAAATTATATCTTAAAAACAAAATTTTTATAAAAAACAGTATACAAAATATTTATCATTAATATTATAATTTTTTTAATATTAATTTTTTAAATTACATTTATATTTATTTATTTTTTTTTCCATTTAATAAGTAAGATCCAAACACAACCTAGTAAAATACATCAACAAGTGATCTAAACTAAGCATGAATTATGCACTTTTTACATGTGACCAGCCACTCAGACCAGTCAAGACAACACTTAGCACCTAAATGAACCACTACTATGTTTTTCAAATCTGAAAAAAAACCAAAAGGTTTATGTAACTCAAAACCAACATCTAAAGCATCAACAACACCCATCAAATTAACCACACCAGCAGAAAGCATCAAAGAAAACCCAGTGATCAAAGCTGGAATAGACCCATCTAAAGAGATCAGACCATTTTTCTCCATAAATGTCTGGTGTCTGGTGTGCGCCAACCAAATCTTATCCCAGAAAGCAAGGCAAAAACCATGCAAAAAATCTACAATTGTTCAAGTCACAATTTTAAAATCCTTGAAAACTAACAGAGACTCTTGAAACCAACTATTGAAGACAAAATCTTTGCACAAAGCCATGTATATATTTATGTTAAATATATATGACAACAGCAGCTGCAACACACAAGAAAACAAAAGTAGAAGACCAGAAAGCTTTATCCAATCAGCTGCAAAAGTATCTAGCAATTGCACATGAGCAGCAAAATCAAACAAACAACAAAAAACATGATCAAAGACCTCGACATCACTGTAGAATAAATATATTACTCCAGGATAATGTCTGTTATACAAGCACTTGTAAATAGCAACAGGAAGATGATGATGTAACGCCTTTATAAAATACATATGGGCACCAGCAGTAGATTTACTAGTGAAACCAGTTACCAAATGGGAGTCAGGATGCCACACAAAAGATGATTGAAACCAATCAATATCATTTTGCAAATTAGATACCACTGCTCTTGAACCAGAGCCCACCTCCCAGCACATGCAGTGGACTGAATGAAAAATATCACAAACAAAGTGTTTAATATTTGCCGAGATAGTGCCACTACCAGCCTTAATATAACACTTTTTTACCCAATGGGGGAGATGTTGAACTGGGGGAAATGTCAAACTAAGGAAAAAGCAGCCTTAGTGAAAACATTAGCATGCTTATTGCCTGAAACACCAAAATCACCCTTCACCTTGTGCCAACTGACATTTAAATTTTTCTCATGAATGACACCCACAATATGGCACTGCTTGATCCAACAATAATTTCGGAAATCAAGATACAATAAATCCAATTCCAACTTACAAGCATTGAGAGCTGACTAACTGTCCGTGAAAATGCTAACTAAACTAAAAAAAGAAACACATTCAAGAGCCAGCGCAACAACCTATAGCTTAGCCATAGTAAAAGACACCAAACCAGAAATCTCAACACCCAAACCCAAACTAATGTTCTCAAAAAAAACTGTCATACTAGCCTTCATGTTAAAAGTTTCTAGATTGCAAAGAGAGCCATCTGTGTATATAGCAAACTGGTCGATATCAACACCCAACAAACAGTTACAAATAACACCAAACTCTTGAGACTTAAGTACACCCAAAGAACTAACACCCAGAGGAGGAGAAAAACAAACAGAAGCAGAAAGGACACCATTAAGAAAATCAACTGAATGCTTAAACCAAGAAAAAATCAGGCCCCATAGGTCCAGTCTTTTCCACCATTTGAAAGTTTTCCAATTAAAAACAGCTCCAACTTGATTGTGAAGCTGTTCAACAAAAGCAATCTCATACCATTGAAGTAAAAAAACACACCTGAAATAAATAGGACCACCAAGAACAAGAGACAGAAGGGTACCACCCCAAAAGCGAAAAGCATTGGTCGAAAGACCTTCCAAAAACAAATCATACACCAAAAAAATATGGATCACACCAGCCAGAAAGTTATTTGAAGGATTGATATTAATATGAGAAGGAAAAACCAAAGGATAGTGAGGACTCTAGCTACAAATTTGTAAGTCATGTGACCGATACATGAAGAAATGGCCCAAAATACCAACAGCATTTGAGAAGCAAACAACAGAAACTGACTTGCTCTCAGCCTGAACCTATTCAAAAGTTTTCAAGTTATACAATGAGGGATGGTGAATTGCATTGTTGGGAAAATCCTGTGATAGACCAGATTTGGACTTCAACCCTCTATATAACAATGTGTCCTACTTATTACATATACTGACAGGAACAAAACTGAATTGAGTTCTGTAGCTAATAATTGGAAAAAGAACTGCTGACACCAAATAAGAGAACTGTTTATCAGAAATAGTCTTCCTCAAAACAAGATTGGCAAAAAGCCAAACATCCACATGAGCTTTAGCCAAGCTAGGTTTTGATAAGCTCTCAGTAGATAGGAAAATGCCCAGATAATGATGAGACTCCCCTTTTTTAGCAATTAAAATAGGCTGACCACTGATCAGCAAAAAAGAATGCTCAACTCTACAATTCACAGGAATAGTCACAGTCTTGTTATTGTTAATTGCAATGTCATTAAGCTGAAAAAACTCACTGGCAATGTTGAGAATATGCTGAGTAGCAGCTTGGCTGCTACCAATCCAAATTGTATCATCTACAAATGCCCCAGCAGCAAAAAATGACATCAAACCAGCTTAAGATTCCAAGCGACCAGTCCTGACAACAAAATGCAAATTCAATTGATACCCACACACACTCTTCTGCCTCTTGACCTTGCACAATAAAGGATCATAAAATATGTGCCAAAGAAGAGGTGAAAAAACCTCCCTTTGGTCCAAACTATCATGCATTTGGTATCCAGCAGTCAACCCGAAATCAGTCATGACTCTGTTGACATGATCATTGTGAATGCCACCAAAAAACCGAATAAATTTGTCACACATTTTAATCCTGACCAAACATTTTCTGAGATGCTCCCAGCCAACCGAATCATAAGCTTTCCGCATGTTTTGTAGAACAAGCCAGAGTTCCCGGTTCTTCTCTAGAGCATCTTCAACCACTGATTCAACTGCAAAAATGGGGAATTGAATCATTGTATCTTTCAAAACTGAGAAATTGTCTCCATGTAGAACATCATAAAAGCTACAAGCCAGCAAAATCCTATTCAAGAGAATCTTGGAAAGAATTTTGCGAGCTGTTTCAATCAAAGCAATTGGATGAGTATTCATAAGAACTCTCTCTCATTTATAAGGTTTGGGGATCATAGAAACCCAAGCTTCTTTCCATGAACTGGGCACTGACTCACAAGATAAACAAAGATTTAAAAAAACCAAGAGCATATCCAAAACTGATCTGTCACAATGTCCCCATAGCTCATTGGAGATATCTGAGAGACCAACAGCTTTGCCGTCAGGCAAATCTGAAACCACACACAATAACTCTTCAAACTCAATTGGATGCATCACACCAGAAAAGGCCTCATTAAAAACATATTCTAAGGGTAGATATTGATAAGACTAATCACTAGGGATGTTATCGACCACCATACATTTTCTAGTCCAACCTTCCATAATTATGTCCACCTTGGACTTGACCAAATTGGGTTCAAGAACTAGCTTATTATTAACAACCAAATGATCCAAAACCACCTTGTAAAAAGGATACTCCAGCACACTTCTGATAGTATGATCTTTATTAGATTCAAAACTTTCTATTCTCTTATCAATTGCTGATCTGATTTAAGATTTCAAAGCACGACCAGATTCCATCAGTTTAGAGACTCTGTAAGTCTTCTTAATCTTAGCCAATGCTGATCAAATTACATTGAAATGGGAATCCAAAACAAAGAGTAAATTTACCAAAGATGCATTGACAGCATCAAGACCACTCCATTTGTTAAGAAGAAAAGTGAACTTATCATGCAAAAACAGTCGAAAGACCTTCACAATCTTAGACACCAAAAGTTCAAGCTTGTGGAATCTAAAAGACTTCTTAGTAAAAATCTCATCATAATTCTTGAACCACTTTTTCTTGAAAGTTCTTTTAGCTGAAAGAGTCATTACTTTGTGAATAACATTCCACAGTGCATTCAGATCTGAAGCCTTCACAGAAGAGACAAATTTATTCGAGAATAATATTGTATTGGCTAATGATGTGTCTTTAAAATTATTCTATTTATCAGCATCCGCACTCTTGAAATCGAACTTCTACTGATCTTTGTTTGCTTGTTTGTGAAGGGAAGTTAGTCATATATCCAGAAGTCCACCCAAACCCATCGACACAGAAACAGCTTGGTGATCCATGTTAAAATGCTCACCAGCATCTGAAACATTGCAATGTACTATTGTATTAACTAAATTTGGAGAAACAAACACGTAATCAATTGTTCTTATAACACTTCTAGAATTGGACCAAGTGGGTAATCTTGCAGCTGGGCTTCCGACTAGAGAGTTAACCAGACCAAGATCAAAGCATTTCTTAAAACTCACACATTTGTGAGAACTGTTTTCATTGAAGTCATCACTGAGAATGACGAAAAAAGATTTGTTAACTGCCCTTGCAATTAAAGAGTTGATGGCATCAGCCTGAGAAAACTGAGCAGCCAATGAGGCACCAGCATAAAGCCCCAAAATTGAAACTGAAAGTTTGTTTTTAAAAAGCAACTTAATAGAGATAAGCCAACCAGGAACTTCCAAAACCTTATATACATGCCTAACTAAAGAATTGTTCATGACTACTGTAACACTCAAACCTAGATAACCTGAATCCAAACCAGAAGTAAACACATGAATGCCACTGAATTTATTGGCAATTCATAGTTGAATCTTTCTTTTTAACTTCATTTTTGTAAAAATTGAGACCAAATTGTTTATGTCCATATGTCAATATATAATGTCCTCTTGTTTTGCTTGATTGTTCATGCCCTGAACATTACACATAGCCAATTTCTAAACCAGGTCTGTCATTGAGAAGTACAAATAACAGGTACCTGACCAGCATTGTCCAATTTAGCCGAAAAATTCATAACTATAACCAAAAGATTCTTCAATGTTTCTTCCATTTTCAAAACAATTGAGGGATTGAAAACCACCACTCCTACTACAGTCTCACCACTAGTGGCCACACCCAAACTCTCACTCATTACTATATCCGCTCCTTAATTCTGTGATAAAGGAGTTATTAATGGCTGACATCTAAGACTAAACTGGGAAACCATTGGCCCAGGTGTGTCTAACCTCTTAGCCAGCTTATCAACATGCTCTGCGAGGCTGGCAAGACTGTGCTCAAGAGTGGCAAACCTATTATTCATTTCCAAAGACAACAGTGGGGTAGGCTTTATCTCTGAAAAGAAGCCATTTTTTGAAGAAATGCTCTGACCAGAGAGAGGAGGGAAAGAAGACCCACCAACAACACTAGCCCACAAAGCACCACCAAAAGCAACTGGTTGAGTGACTAAAGCTGAACGTTTGGCATAGATGGCAGCCAGTCTGCTTTTATCTACATCTGAAAGCATTCTGCGAGATGATCTACCAGAGAAAAGATTCCTATTTACAGAACAGCCCAATGATGTGTGATCCAAATTCCCACACTTAACACATTTAGAAAGACTCAGACAAGACCAACACAGATTCACACCTCTTAACACTGAAGTAGTGTCCATAACAGCATCCAAGGAATCAGCTAAATTAAAGCAAACAATGGCACATCTGGCCCAAGCATACATAACAGGATGATGATCGATCATACAGGTTTTTCTACCCACAGAACCAACAAAATTCCAGATGTCATGAGCAGTTGTTCCCATTGGCAGAGTGTAAAGCAGAGCCCTGTGATGATTCCTAGCATCCCATGATTCTTTGTCATTATTAGTCTTGGCCACACAAACAGCATCTTTTTCAATCAAGATAGACCAGCGAGCTGCAGCCAAATCAGCCTGGTCAATCTCACCAAATTCAACTATTGCTTTTTGCCACAGCCTTACCAATTGCATTTTGATCGACTCATTTATGCCAAACATAGACAGTACAGCATGCACAGTCTCAGTTGATGTCCCAACTGGAATTTTCTTAACTATTACAGCTTGATCTGAATGACCAGTTGATTTCTTAAGATTAATGTTTACCAAAATATTTGCCACTCTTGCCTTTTTTGTGGCTTGTGCCAAACTAGATTCAGAAGTAAAGAAAGTGCAGATGATTTCAGAAAATTTTGAGGAGGTAGAGGCCCCTCCAAAACCATTAACTCTCGAAAACAATTTCCTAACTACCATTAGCTTTTCTTGAGATGACTTTCCAACCACTTTATCCAAGCCTATATCTAAAGCAAAAGATTTTCTAACAGAAATAGAAACTAAATTCTTCAAGGATAGGGGAAGTTCTAAGAGGACATCAAAAAGAATATCATCATTATTACCATGATCTGAAAAATCTATCTTCCCCAATGGTTTGCCCAATGCTTTCTTAGTTATCATACTTGGCCCCTTAGATGTCTGATTATGATCCATATCAGCCATAGTCCCATTTTTACCAAAGTCAAAGCTAGTTTCTTCTACAAGACATTTTTTTTCTATATCAATGTTCTTAGACTTGGTGGTGTTACCAGTCTCAAAACTCCATAAACGACCATTTGGCACTTCAGTTGGCACCCCTTTTCTGCTAATATCCTCCTCCAAAGCAACACTTTTCCTCTTCTTTCTTGGCAAAACAGGCTTAAAACTCCCACCAGCACCAGATTTTTCAGCAGCCTTCTTCATGATAGCAATACTAAGGCCAACAATGGTCTTAAAATCAAAAAATGGTTTGGTTTTATCGTACTGAATGTTGAAAAAACTTTTTTCAAAAAAACTTTTTGACTCTTTTTGGGAATTTGAGATGAACGAAAGAAAGAAGTTTTTTTTTTTTTTAATTATTTTATATTTATTTAATTATTAAAAAATATATATATATATTTTTATGATTTAATTCTATTTTAATTGTAAAAATTCACATTTTATTTTTGTGTTTAATTAAAATTAATTTAATACATTCAAAAATCTTATAAGTTTTTTGAAACCAATTCTTTAACATAAAATTTTTAGCTAAAATTATGTAATGCCAAGTTTTTAACATTAATTTATTTATATTCTCAAATGTAAACAAGTTAACCAAGCACTTTAAAATGTTTAACTTGTAAATGCTTAATTTTAAAACAGTAAATTTCTTAAAAATAATTTTTTTACAAAAATATTATTATTGTAATTAATAATTATTATTAAAAATTTATTTTATTATTAAAAAAACAACTTACAAAAACAATTTTCAAATACCAAAAATATATTACAATATTAAATTATTCAAAAATACCAAAAATTAATTTTTATATTATTAATATAATTTATATTTATTTTATTATTTATGTATTATATTAAAAATAGTCGAGGTTAATTTATATTATAGTTAAATATAAATCAATTTTGTTTACAATTTATACACAATTTTTTAAAACATTATGTTAAATGTTTATTGTTTTAATCATTTTGTTATCATAAATACAACATTACACCTTTAATTATTTATTTTGTAAATAATAAATAATAAGAGATATTAACACAATCCTTAAAATCAATTGGCTTTGCAAAAATTTACTCAAAAAATGACTAGGCAAAAATCAAATGCTTTTAAGCGTAGAGGGGATGCTTCGAGTGGTTCACGGTCCATAAGTGATCCACAAACTTCTAAAAGGTATCTCAAATATTTTCAGGTTCTATACTTCCTTTCCAAACTCTTGATTTGCAAAATATTTTCTTAAATCTGTCATGATCCGGCCTTTTCAACTCGCCTTCTCTTAGTGATGAAAATATCCAAGGCATTGAAACGGGTTTGTCTTCTGGCTAGTGTATTCTACTAAAATGATTATTAACTCAATTTCTTCTATACAATTATCTTTTAGAAATTCAAACTGACGATTATTCTGAAATCCTTCCGATGCCTTTGGGAATTTGGGTTAGAATGAACAAAAACCTAGATTACGAGCTATATTTTTTAGCTATCTTATCGAAATACTTGACCAACGTTTAAGTTCTTAATCAACCCAGGATTTTGATCACTGTGATCCTAAAAGGTGCTCGGGTAAAAAACTCGTACGTTTGGGTTTGGTGAAACTACTCAAGGTATCAAATCGGTTTCGGGGAATCACTCTTAGGTATATACATATTTAGTTAAGCTAATTTGAAATTCGTAATTTTGATGCTATCATTATTCACAATATTAAGCTAACAGTCCACAAGGGCAACAAGCTGTTTCTCCTGCGGACCGCTTCATAGTGGAAGAACATGGATTAGCAGTGATAGATTGCTCTTGGGCGAGATTGGAAGATGTACCGTTTACGAAACTGAAAACATCGCATGATAGATTGCGTAATGATGGATATGGGAATTTTGAAGTGATTATTTTCCAAAATCCGAGTTTTAAAAAATATTATTTACGAATAAATAGTCCCGTACCTAGTGGCTACAAACCCAATAAATTATGGTCGTCCTTGGAAACTAAACTCTGTGGAGGCGTATGCAGCATGTTTTTATATAACTGGTAAATATAAGAAAATTTGCAGTTTATTATCAATATGATTTTTGTATTTTATTGATTATCTCGGTCAAATATAACCTATCATAGGGTTCCCAAACTATGCCGAAAAATTGCTTTCCAAATTTAAATGGGGAAATACATTTTTTATGGTTAACAAGTGGGTAGAATGTTAGCCAGATGTTTCACTTAAATCTTCAGTTTTTCTATCACTAAAATAATCATTGCATTTTTCATTTCAAATCGGTTTCTCAAAATTTATCTATTTATAGGACTTTATTGGATAAATATGCTGCATGCGAAGATTCCCAAGAAGTGGTCAAAGTTCAAAACGAGTGGTTAAATGAAATTGAAATGGAGTATAGAAATAAGCGTAGCAAAGGTATTTGAATATATCACCTTTAATATTAAAAACTTTTGAAAAGATTTTAATATTGTTGGTAATAAATTATATATTACAGACAATTTTTATGAACACGAGCACGAGTTCTTGGCCAAAAACCCGAATCACGCTGATCGGGATGAGGAAGAGAGTGAGGAAAGTAGCGTGGATGAAAATTAAGAATTAAAGTGCTAGTTTTTGGATAAAAAGAAAAAGAAACCTTTGTGGATCATCTTAACATCCTTAAGTTTAAGATGTTTAATTAATTATTATTTTTGAATCAATTGAATAAATAGATGAAGGCACCTGAAAATGTCAAAATAGACCAACTCGTACTACGATATATTTAGTCTAGAAATTGACTTACAATATACTTTTACAAATGTTATCTTAAAGTGCTGCCTTCTACAAACAAATATTGAAATATTTATTTTAAATGATTACTATATACATGAATGGAAAATTGCCATCTCATTCAGAGGTTTATACATGCTCTACAACTATTGCTGAAACGGAGATTCTATATAATACTCAATACTGTAAATAGAATAACGAGGCTCTGGAAGGTTCGTTATACATTTCCCGAAAGGGAAACACCCATCAACCATGCCGACCAGAAATCACATGTTACTATAGCCTCTAAAAATGACGGCAAAAGATATGATGAATGAGGATCAAATACGCATTATAAAAAGAAATATATATGTAAATAAAAACAAAAATCAGAGGGTATGATGGAATTCTTTCCACCAATTGTGAGTAATTTGAACAAGGGCGGCCTCATCAACGATATTTTGATTAACCATCCTCAGAATCACCTCGGCAGTTTGTAAAAAGGTCACAATATCTAAAACTTTGGTCCCTCCAACATTATAATTCCTCCTTTGATTTTGTTGCCACTGCTTTACAAATGCATGAAGTCGAATGGCCATATTCTTGATCTGATAGGATTGATCAAACACGTCTGAAAAAACAGAGATCCAATATCTATCTATGAATTTGAGCATGTTGGCTAATGACCATGGTTCGGGTTCGGTAATCGCATAAGTCCAACAATCCCCGAGAAGTTCGTTGAAATGGTGTTTGATCGCATTGGGCAAACATGATGCGAGAAGAATGATTACGTTGTCCACAAGTTCTATTTGAGCCAAATTGATCGATTGTTCCAATATTTCTTCAGAAATTTGTGGATTTGTGAACACGGGTCCCATGTATAACTTTTCTGTTAAATTTCTATTGGCCAACGTCGATGGGATAATATCTATGCATAAGTTGTGAGACATGTCTTGGCTAGCAACCAAATTCTCTGATGAATTGAAACTGTAGCTAAAGGAATTGGGATTCTGTTTCGGCAACGTAGATTGCTTATTAATAATTGGTGCGTGCATGGATGAGTATAGAGACTTATCTTCCTCTCCATGTAAACTTGAGTAAAAGGGCACGATTTCATCTCCACCTAAAGTGGAATCAAGAGACCTATGATGTTTTACTACAGGCTGGCTTTCAAAATTTTTGGCCATGTGGTCATTCTCCTTAAGAACACGAGGGGCATGTATGGAGGAGTACAGGGTCTTATCCATCTTCAAAGGACAAATCACACTTTTGGAAGTGGGTAAAGGTTTATCTTCCTTCAAAACAAATCTCAAGTTTTCAGAGCCTTGAGATGTATCCTCTTCCAAAATAGAATTCGCAATTTCATCGGAGTCTAACATAACCGTGTCTTCATCCTTGAATATATTGATAAAAATATAAAAATTAGAACAAAATGCTGGGCAATAGGCGAATGGTTGGGAAACATACAAGAGTGTAAAAAATAGTTTCCTCGGAATTGCAATCATTCTCGACAATACTGTGATAAATTCTATCTTGTAGGGTTATCGATGGCAAAGGTGATTTTGGGACATTCTCGAGAATTCTCTCAAAAATACCATCTAGCCCTTTACCTAAATTTTGATAGGATGCTGTAGGGATTTCTAATAGAGAAAAAAGGTTATCAATCAAAATGAACTAGTCCATAAATTTAAATATAAATTGCTTGTCTACCGTGCACCATTGCCTTAACACATAGGTTTTTATCATTCGACAATAAAGTTGTCGAACATTTGGTTCGCGACTTGAAATATCTTTACAAAATAAGAAGCCATTTATATATCTCATTCGATTAGAATGAAATAATATTACTAAATATTATAATAACATAGCCATACCTACAACAATCTAAGATTTTGTCATCATTACACTGTTGAATTCGAATAGATCGAATCCAGAATTTGGGAATTCAGGTTGATATTTTCTTATTCTTTATCGTCATTAAAATAATTCATTGTGATCGGATACTTGGCTTACTTCAGACTTTTCCAATTTCTCATCGAGTTTTTGGCCCCGAACCCCCTCTTGTTTACTCATAAAGCAATTATGCAAAAATGCAATTGCTGTTTTTGCCAGAGTCGATAAATTAACCTGTTGGGGAAATTGGTTCAATGGACCAGTTCCAGGCAGGTCAGATTTTCGTTGGCTGGTTTTTAAACCGTCTAATTCTTGTAACACTATCCATGGTACGATTACTATGAGTTGGTAGGCTTTCGCGTATTCGTAAACGAGGGTTTTGACAAATGATAAATGAGATATTAAAAAGTTGGTATCGACCACGACAATGGCGCGATGAAGTGGTTTGTCGCATTTTTCAGGAAGAGCTGGCGGGAAAACCTGGCTAAGGGGAATACAGATTATTTGAGAGCTAGACAGAAAAGATTAGACCAAAAAGCACGAATAGCAAGCATGAGCAGAAAACAAACTTCTAAAAAGTCGTCCTGGTTAGAGAATAAGGTTTTATTCTCGCGATACTGAATAATTTGAGTGGTAATATCTTGTAAAGTCCACTCGTCGTCGATATCCATGCAATCAATAGATATTCCAGACATTTTGTCAAAGAAACTCGAAAACCAGAGATTCGCGGCACGACCTTAACAATAAAAATGAATATCACGTGGTAATAGTTACCAATAGATCTTATAATTTAATTGTTTAATTAAATATTAATGTTAAAAACAATAATATTTATGAAATTAAGTTATATGTATTATAATTTTATAATTTTAAAACTTGTATTTTATTATAAAATTTATTTATTTTAACATTTTGTATAAAATTTGAATAATATAAAAAATTTAATGTTTTATTGGTTTTATTAAATACTTATAATATTTATATAATATTAAAATAATAATATGTTAAAATTAAATAATTAATATTATAAATAAAAACTGTTAGTTTATAATTTATTGTGTAAATTATATAATAAGATATTTTTATATTATAACAATTATTATTATATTTAATTTTTTGAAAATTGAGTATTTAAAATTATTTTATATTTTTTTTATATTTTTTTAAATATATTAATAAAAAATAATAACAATATAATTATAAAATTTAAATAAAGTATTTTAATCAAATAAAAATCAAATAAATAATTAATAAAAATATTTAAAATTTATATTACTTTTAAAAATTGTAATAAAAATATTAATAGTATTAACATGAAATTTACATTATTATTTATTAATATTAGATTAATATTAAATTTTTTTATTTTATAATTTATTACAAATTTTCAAATATTATATTATGTTTGTTAAATAAATTATTTTTACACAATTAATAAAAAATTAAAAAATCCATTTTAAATTAAAATTAAACAAAAAATTAATCTCAAAAATAAATAGTTTGTATTGTTATTTCTTTGTATTAATCAAATTAATGTATTGATAAAAAAGTTTTTAATATATTCAGAAAAAAAGAAAATATTAATACATAAATAAGTAGATGAATAAAATAAATTGGCTGGATTTTTTTTGAGAAATTCCCTTACTACATACTCTGGCAATAGGTTTTGTATTAATAAAACAACTTTTTTTCATAAATTAAATTTTTTTAATTGATTGCAAGATTCAAAAATGCTCATATTCACCTAATACACGCAAGAGTTTACGTAATCATTAGGGTAAAAATATGATTTAGTCACTTACGCAATAAGTAAAAGAATAATGTTCCAGCTGAAATATCAAGGTTAAATTTATGATATTGTAATAATGATTTAGTTCATCTTAACTATGGTAGAACGGTTAAATCTTGGAAATTTCAAAGCCAACTTATTACTCGAAGGACCTAAATTTCCTGCCTTCGACTTCAATGTCTCTTCTTCAACATTAAATAGATTTGTTATTAAAAATCAAATTATTTATCTAAAGTCCTCGAATGAAATCTTAGATGATATAAAAGATTTTAGTAACGAAAGTCATACCATTCAGACAGCTGGTAGCTTGTGGGATGGGGTATAAAATTATATTTTCACTAAATTTGTACAGGAAAAATTTCATTGAAATTTGGGGTTATAATATTAAATGAAATAGGGTTTGATACTTGCTAAATATATTGAAAAACAATTCGAAAAAAATAGTTTTATTAAAAACAAAAAGATTATTGAATTGGTAAAAAATAATCTCAAGATTATCTTTCCACAAAAAAAAATTTTTTAAATCTTATACAATCCAACCTGTTTTGAATAAATAGGGTGCTGGAAAATCTATTCCATCGATCACTGCTTCAATTCTTGGAGCCAGTAGCGTTATGATAACCGATGCACCAAGTGTTGTACCATCAATAGAAAGGATTTTAAGACTAAATCAGCTTGAAAAAAATGTTCAGGTCAATGCATTGGATTGGGAAGACAGGTGAGTACTTCATTAATTGTATTTACGTCATAAACCAATTTTCCTAAAATTTGAAAATTTAGAGATCAATATCTAAAGCAGATAATTAATCCAAAAAATGGACCTTTTGATTACATTTTGGCGGCTGATGTAGTCTGGGTTGACTACTTAATTGAACCATTAATTGAAACAATTAATGGTAATAATTCAACGAAAAGAAAATTGAACTCGAAACTTTTTTATCACTTTCTGTCAAAATTTAAAACTTATTTTTAATCTGTTTTAAAAAGCTCTTTCCACTCGTGCCCATACATGTCTTCTTCTTGCTCATCAAACGCGTACTAAAAGGTCGGATAGAATTTTGTTTGATGAGCTCACTAATCGTGGATGGAATATTAAAACTGTTCCAAGAGATGAATTAGATTGGGAAAATGGATTTTGGAAAGAGGGGATGGTGATTTACCGAGGTTTGATGAAGTAAAAAAATGTAATAAAAGCTTTACCATCCAAAAATAGTAAATTTCAAAAAAAAAATTTTGAGTCACAATCTAACCCGATTACGGCTTATACAATCATGATTTTCCCATTGATTTTCCAAAATAAGAATTGAAACGAAAAATTTTATTTTAGAGAAATGTTTAACTCAACTTCTTATTCTTAATTGCTTATATTAAACCACTCATGGCAATTACCTTGGCAACTCGGCTAACTACTGCCTTGTTCGTGGGTCTTCCAAAAACTCCACGAGTCTCCGTAAATAAACTTTTGTGTGTGAATATTCAAAAACAGAATTATACTGTTTTAACCCTTTTTCAACGAGAACATCTTAAAGTATTTCTCATCCAAAAACCAATCTTAAAACATGATCTTCGTCTATACACAGCCGAACAACCGAGGCCGATTGAAAGCGAAACTAAAAATCCCCAGGGCCAAAGCTCACCAAATGCTTTGGCCGTACCTTCAAACTCAATACAGCCTTCTAAATCTCCAAAAAAGCTGAAAGCTTCCCGTGGCATGGCAAAAACCGACAATATGAGTCCAGGATTCAAACTTTTTATCAAAGGACTCTCAATTCTTTTAATGGGCTCATCAATTGGAGGGATTGTTTATTCGGGTATTTTTGAGATGTTCGATCCAATTCTCCAGATGCAATATGTTCTTGTTCAATGGCTGTATATCATCACCCCCTTTTTTTAGGACGACCTTTTGATAATGATAGAGAAAATCAGGTAAACATAACCGCAATTTGAACACTTTTTTTTTCTTTTTCTGACTTTATTCGTTTTCAACACCAAAGAAAATTTACTTTCAAATTTGTCATAGTACAAAGATCTGAAGCCACTAAACGCGTGGTTACAACGTTTCGGGGCACGCTCAAAGGATTTCTCTCAAGTGAGAAAATAAATGAACCCCTCGCTTTTTCTGGTTTTAACCACTTTATGACACATTATTAACTTAGTAAACCAATTTCAATTCAAGTTCTTCACCGAGCCTCCTTCTGATAAACTTTTACCGGATAAAGAATTATTACCAAATTACCCAGCACTCACTCTTGTGATCAATCTTGATGAGACTTTAATATATTCCACTTGGGATGTAAGTAATTGTTGTTGTGAAGGAAAATCTAATGAGTCAAAAATCAGGATTAAGTAAACGTGACCATGATTACTTTAGAGAGAACATGGTTGGCGGACAGCTAAACGACCAGGCGTTGATTACTTCTTGGCCTACATGTCCAGTTTGTTTGAGGAGGTTATTTTCACATCTCAGCCACAATATGTAGGTTTGGATTTAATCAGTTTTTCTATCATATAAGGTATATTAACTCTTATTAACCTCAAGATTCGTTTGAATTCATTCATGTAGATTGCCGAACAAGTGGTCAACAAACTAGATCCACTTCAACTTGTACCTTTCAAACTTTTTAGAGAGGCTACAAGATATGTTGAAGGCAAGCATGTGAAGGTGTTGATACTTTATCAAAAAAAATTTTCTTGATCAAAATTTACTTTGCAGACTTGTAAATTAAAAAGAGAACCAATAAATTTTTAGGATCTATCAAAGTTAAACCGTGATCTCTCCAAAGTAATCGTTATGGATTCAAATCCTGAAGCTTATGCATTACAACCTGACAACGCCATAGCTGTTCCTCCATGGAAGGGGGACTCTTCAGACACATTCTTGATTGATATCATACCATTTCTGGAACGTGAGTAAGAATCGAATTTTTCATGGTTATATTTTACAAGGTTTTCTAAAACTTTAATGTCTATTTAGATATCTATTTGAATTTCTATTTGGCTGATATGAAAGATGTTCGTCCTATACTGACCCAATATCAAGGGAAACCCATACCAGAAGCTTATGCAAAGTGGGAAAAAGAATGCAAGGAGCAAAGTCGAGTGAGATGGGAAGAAACCAAACAATCAAAAAAGGGATTGGCAAGTTGGCTCGGAGGTGGTTTGGGCAGTCAGATGGTAAGTTTATTGAATAATTTTTAAGCTTAACAATTGCACAGTTTCGTTATTGGGTGTCAATATTTTTCATAAATAGCAAGAACAATATACACCTCATCAACAATTTGAGTTGACTCGCCAAGACCTCCGCAGAGAATTCATGGAAAATTATAAAAAGCTAAAAGAGCAGGCTCCAGAGCTCCAAAAATTATTGAAACAAGAGCAAGAATTTTTTGAAAAGCAACTAAAGGAAAGCAAAACAACGATTTGGCAGCTGATAACACAGGTAGATGATTAAAGTTTCAAGAAATACTTTTAGATAAAAGTGACTAATTCTTCTGACTCAAAATGTAGGGACCTCCCCCTTTACCCACACAGGGACTGCCACCTGAACTCCAGGCTCATTCTCAAGCCTACAATCAATATGAGCGAAATCGATCAGTTTAACCTATAACATCTATATAAACACAAAAAAAGTAAATCAATTTATTGTAATTGATTGATGGAAACCACCGAACATAATGATTACATGTAACCCAAGAAAAATTTTAAATGTTCCCTTTTATTAATGCACTATTTTTGAAATACTTTTTGATTTTAATTATAATATACAAATATGATCTATCGCGTTAAAAATTCAGTTACTTCATCAAATTTCCTCATCTTCATCTTCACCAAAAACCTCATCCTTTGATGCACGCCATAATTCTTGTTTGATCGCAGTCAGTTGTTCTTTGATTTCAGTATACTCGTGCACTATGTGGTTGACGACTCCATTTGCTCCAAATTCATCCCGAATCTGCTGAGCGATATCAGCTTTTTCGGTTTGTGCCATTGCTGCTGTCAAATCCTTGCCTTTCTTTTGTATTTCACTAAATAATTCACTGTAGCGCTTGTATTTTTCTTTAAAAATTCGAGTCTGCTCATTAAAAAGTTTAAGGGTATTAACGCGCGGTACATGAAATTGCTCCTTGGGAGGATTTTTAGTGATTGTAATTGAGGTGGAAGTGGAAGTGGAAGATGGCGAACCAGATTTTCCACCAACACTTGCGTTTGTGATAGAAGAACCACTAGGGGAAGAGGCTATCACATCTTGCATTTCGTCAGCATTAGTTTGGGATGGTTGAGGGGCAGGAGAAGGGGATGGGGTGACTACTTTGATGTTTTTGACTGGTTGTCCGGTTTTTTTGAGAGTCCTTTTAGCAGCGGGAGCCTTTAAATTTGGGGCAGCAACAGGCTGTTTTTGAGGATGACTCTGAACCTTACGTCGTTTGGTAGAAGGTGCTTCAGGGTGTTCTGATGTAGACACTGTTACCACTTTCGAGTTAGATATCGTGCTTGTACTCGCAGGTGCTTCCCTTTTGAGGCCATTTTCAACCGCAGGGCGTAAGTTACGCCATTCAGGAGCATCTTTGGGTAATTTTAACGAATTGAATGCTTTTGTAGCTTTATCCACTACAATCATGATCTCTCGAGTCAAATATTGGGGCCATTCATATATTTTCACCTCCTTGTAAGCTTCGTTTTTCAACTTCCAAACATCGCGAGAATTAACAGCAATCTATAAAGACGTTCAATTTAGTGAAATGAATATATATGTAAAGCCTGTAGTACATTGTTTACCGATTGTAGGAGCTTTACAGCTTGCTCTTTGTTTGATCGCGTTTTTTGTACAATTTCATTCAATGGTAATTCTTTTAAGGCCAAGAGTTGAATGAGCCTCTGACGAAGAGGTACTCCCTTAGATTTCTCAGGTGGAGTTTTCTGTGAAGCTTGTCGAGATTCAACGGTCCGCTTTTCTGTTGTCGAAGATTTACTTGGAGTCGAGGAGGATTTCGAGGGGCGTGTTGCAGTGGCTCGAGATGAAATTGATTGGCTCGGATTGTTTTTGGGTTTTGCTTTATCATCCAACAAGACGATTCTGTTCGATTGAAAATGGGTTATAATCACAATTGACATCTCACAATGCAATTCATATAAAAAATGGTTTACTTTCGAGCTTGTTTTTGCTGCTCAGCGGCTCTAGTGCTAGCTTTTATTTTCCCCCGGAGGTTTTGAAATTTGATATCGTCCTGCAAGGTCTTTAGGGTAGCTTCACTGGTTACATCACCCACGAATTTAAGCTCAGGAGAAGACTGGTGAAAATAAACCTTGCTGATTTCCACGGGTTTTGCGTTCGGTACGCAATCAAACGACTCATTACCTGCACGAATGGTCTATATGAAGCAAATTCTGTTTAAAATGACAAAAAAATAACCTTAAGTTAAACAAAAGTCTGGGAACACTTTTACCAAAACTCCTTGTTTCTTTGGATCATAACGCAGAGATAAGTTCTGTCCCTGTGTTTCCTTATGATGTAAGATGCGTAAGACTTCTTCGGTGAGATTCACCTGGATAACCTTTGTTCTCGACTCACCGCCGGAAATTTCTAGCTTTCCTTTCGGTAAAGGCATTTTGTGTGAAAATATTGTTCACTGATTATAATAAGTTGAAAAATAAATATATAACCAAAATAGGCATAAAGTATAATGGATGACCAAATGCAACATTTTATTTAAAACAAAATATGTTTAAATGTATTATTGTTGCAGGAATGTGATTGAATTTATTTAAAATTTCATCTATTGCTTTGTTTACTAGATTTCTCTATTCTACTGAAAATCGCTTTTTATTAACCCGCAAGTTTGCTTGCTCAAGCTTGCAGTGTTACCCATATGCCTTCGATGTGAGCATTGCTCTTGTTTTTATATCTGACATTTTTACGCATTCCCTTTGCCCTGTTTATGTCGGTGCTAACATCACATCTTGAAGATTTTACTCACTCCCTTTGTTTTGCACATTTTGCTTCAAAGTATCCATACTTTCGGCTTTGCTCTAACAAAGATGTAATTTTTGAATGCCCAGGTTTATTCTGGATTAACCTTACTCTCTTTTACTTCGAGGAGTACAATGATCAAAATTCAATTGTCATGTGGCCTCAATATTTACCGGAAAAGATAATCAGCTGAACCCTTTTTTTATAAGAAATCTAATCGTCATATCCTAGCTTTAAACTTATAAAAATGGGTTTAAGAGTCTTAACCTGCTTCTCACACATATTATGTCCAAAAAGACTTTTTGCAAAATCTTTTCAGATTGATTTTCCAAAATTATCAATGAGCAGACATATTAACACTAGGGCCGGGATACCCCAGGTCAGGCGACCCAATACATTTTTGCTTGGTCGTAAATTACCCTTTTTAACAAGATCAACTTGAACAGCTTAAAGACCCCTTGCTGTTTCGCCAATCAGCTTTCCTTAATGGCAACTGGGTTAAATCGATTTCAGGGAAAACCTTTTTAGTTTTCGGTACGTTGCTGCCCTTATTTAATTTAACATTCTTACTAAAGGGAATGAAATTTGTTAGACCCAGCCACGGACAAGGAGATTGGGCAAGCACCAGAGATGGATGTAGAGGACACTCAGATAGCTATTAAGGTTGCAAGAGAGGCCTTTAAGGGATGGGCAGGTCAAACTGCGAAGGTACTTCTCCGTTTGGACTATTGAAACGCGTCTGAACGTAATTTCATTCCACTATCATCTTTGGAGCAGTACAGACATGATCTACTCATGACTTGGTATTCACTTATGATGGAGCATCAAAAAGATCTCGCCTTAATTTTAACTTTAGAGAATGGTAAACCCTTGTCTGAATCTCTTGGTGAGATAAAATACGGCGCGAGTTTCATTGAATGGTTTGCTGAAGAGGCAAGGCGAACATATGGAGATATTATACCTGCGCCTATCAAGAATCAGCGATTTGTTGTGCAAAAACAAGCTGTTGGTGTAGTGGGTATAATTACTCCATGGAATTTCCCAAATGCTATGATCACTCGTAAAATTGGAGCGGCTATAGCCGCTGGCTGTACAGTCGTTATTAAACCTGCCCCGGAAACCCCATTTTCAGCATTGGCTATTGTTGAGTTGGCCAACAGAGCAGGAATACCAAAAGGAGTAATAAATGTTGTGACGACTCATGAGAATCAAAAGAATGTTGGGTTAGAATTAACCACAAATCCCAACGTTAAAAAAATTACCTTCACTGGCTCTGTTAGTATTAAAATTATTAATCAGGATTATTATTGATTTTGGATTAATTATTTTGATTAATTGGCCAATAGACCCAAGTTGGACGATTATTGATGCAACAAAGTTCCAGCACATTAAAAAAGATAACATTAGAATTAGGAGGTAACGCCCCATTCATTGTCTTTGATGATGCAGATCTGGAATCTGCGGTTGAAGGTTGGTAGAATAAAGTTTTCTATTTTAGAAATTTCCCAAGGTATTTTTAGATTTTAAAAAACTTTTGTTGAAAACAGGTGCCATTACTTCAAAATTCCGCAGCACCGGTCAAACATGTGTGTCCCCCAATCGCATTTTTATCCAATCCTCCATTCACGCTGAGTTCGCTTCCAGACTAGCACAAAGAGTTGCTGGCTTTCGCGTAGGGGATGGCCTCAATCCAGAGACCACTCATGGGCCTCTAATCAACCATAAGGCAATTGAGAAATGTTTGCGGCATGTTGAAGATGCAATCTCAAAAGGTGCCGAAATACTAGTGGGTGGCACTTATCAAGGTGGAAACTTTTTCGATCCTACAGTGATTACCGGTATTAAACCGGGAATGCTCATTGATGAAGAAGAGACTTTTGGTCCTATCGCTGGTCTATATAAATTTGACACTGAAGAGGAAGTGATTGAAATGGCTAATTCAACTGAAAGTGGGCTGGCCGGTTATTTCTATAGTCGTGATGTCGGGCGTTGTTGGCGTGTTGCTGAAGCGCTAGAAGTTGGAATGGTTGGTATTAATTGTGGATTAGTCAGTGCCTGCGAAGCGCCGTTTGGCGGGGTAAGTGATTTATTTAAAAATGAATTTATTAGATAAAAGGTCTCTTTATGTTTAGAAAATATCGATTCATAACTTTTGTGGTACATTTCTTTTTTGAAATGTTGTTTTTGTCTATCATTAACAGATCAAACATTCCGGTCTCGGGCGTGAAGGCTCAAAGTATGGCATCGATGAATTCTTAAATATCAAGTATATTAATTTCGGTGGTTTATAAAATACAAAATAGGAATCGTAATTCCTCTTTATTCATCCTGAAAATTTTGTTCTTTCACCATTTTATATTCAAAGTGCAAGTTAATAAATTTAAAGAAAAGTGGTATCTTAATATTAGATTATAATATATATAGGTTTAAATTAAAAAATTTGTGTTAAACATTTATATTTAATATTTATATTTAAAAAATAACTAACATATGATTGTAATCTTAAATTAAATTAGTATAAATTAATTATTTGAATTGTAAAAGCATTTGAAATAATTAATTTTATAATATTTAATATATTTAATATGACATGTAAATTTAATAAAATTTTATATTTTTTAGTGATTAGTGCAAAATTATTTTATTATTACTTTAGAAAATCGTTTTCTGAAAAATCTAATTTTTTAATAATGCTTGAGATTAAAAGTAATTAATTAAGGGTTACTAAAATTTAAAATACCTAATGTGTATTTTTTTTTCTGATGTATAATAGATTTCATAAAACGCGTCAATTTTTCACTGAATGATAAGACTGAAACAGAGTGCCTCTTATCAACTTTCTGTTTAAGCCCAGAATTATTTATGAATTATTTAAAAGACTTTGCCATTCGGCATATAATAGCGGTAACCCAAAACAGAAGCAAGAGGTTATTTTCTTTAAATTTCCAAAATTATTTGTGAACACTAATTTCAAATAATAAAGGAGTCCACTTCAAAAGCTCCTTTCTACGGAATTGCCTTCAATCCACAAAATCCACGCGATGATACTGTCTTTGCCGCTGTCGGGGGCAGGAAGGTTTGACCCAAGTCGTTTAAAGTGATCTTCCTTTTCCTACACTTCATTTATATTACTATTCTTTTTTGAAATTGGAACTTTTCTTTTGATTTCCACGAACTTTTAATAAATAGATAATTATTTTTTCTTTGCGTCATCCATCACCGGGAATCTCTCGAACCGAAGGTGCCAAAATATTACAACTATACGAGGATGAACATGTAAGGAAACTGTTCTCTTTACGATCCTCTTTCTCATTTACCATTACTATCTGAATATTGGAAAGGTTCAAGAAAATTTTTATTGCTGCGCTTGGTCTTTCAAACCAACAACTGGAGCCCCATGGCTAGCAGCTGCTGGTGCTAGTGGACTAGTCAAAATTCTGGATACAAGTAGTAGAGCTATAATCAAGGTATCTATTTAAACCATCCAGTTTTGTTTCAAATTGAGTATTTTATCAAGCTTTTCCAATAATCAATATTATCATAACAAGGTACTTGCTGGGCATGGAGATGTAAGTTCACAATTATTTCAAATTTACTAAATTCCCCAATATTGCAATCAAGTTCACGGCTAAATTAACGATCAAGTCCAATTTGCTCAAATTCTTAATTTAGGAAATTAATGATCTCAAATTTCATCCCAAGTCGCCATCTCTCCTGCTCTCAGCCAGTAAGGATTTCTCCATCAGATTATGGAATGTAGAAACAGCACGGGTTATTGCCGTCTTTGGTGGTGAATACGGCCATCGAGAACCCGTTCTAAGCATTGTAAGGGCTATATCTTTTTCTAATTTTTAATTTGATATAAAGACTGCGTGAATTCATAATATTTTATGTTCTCAATTTTATTAGGATTTTCATTTATCAGGTGACTACATTGCTTCTGGTGGAATGGATCACGCTGCAAAAATATGGTCACTTTGCAGCCCTCCCATGAGGCGCGCCATAGAAGTATCCTTCGTCACGAAGTCATCAACTAATGTAAATGTATCGTCGCCTTCACGCTCAATATTCAAGCATCAAGTCCAATCATGTATTTGTGCAGGTGCAATTCCCGAAAATAACCCGGCTAGTCGATTACCGGTTTTTGTTCATTTTCCACTCTTTTCTACTACCGGATTACATAATAACTACGTAGACTGTGTCCGATGGTACGGGGATTTACTTTTATCGAGATGTGCCACCGAAACAAGGATAATCTTATGGAAAGCTCTTGGTGTGAATTTAGTAGAAGACGATAATGTGCTGCAACCAATTTCAGAAAAAGGCTCAGTTGTTGGAGGTCCAGCCATTGATTCAAAGGTGCGCAATATGCTTATTTAATTTAGTCACAACCTATAATTTAATGGCTTTTTTGAATTTTAATAGCGACCCGCAAATTTTGACATAATATGCGAATTCCCCTTTCTCAATTGTAATATTTGGTTTCTTCGGTTTGGTCTATCACCTGATCATCTTTTTTTGGCAACTGGTAATCAGATAGGAAAAATCTATATTTGGGATCTTAAGAATGCCATATCGCATTATATTGAACAGTATATAAACGAGAAGAAAAAAATAGCTCATACTGGCATAACCAAAACATCGAGTTCGCCCCAGCAGAGTTCCCTTACTCAGAATAGTAAAGGTCCTGGAGCTCTGAAAAAAACTTCAACAACCTCAGATTCTTCCTCTGTCAAATCACTCCAATTAAAAGAAGAGATAGAAGAACAGGATGAAAAACTTGATGATTTTCTCGCTAATTTTAACTCTAGTAGTGTAACAAAGGTCTCCGAACAACGTGCCACAAAGCTTTCTACTACCTCGGAGAAAATTGTCGACCTAACTCCAAATCCCAAGGGGAGAGGCAACGCAGGAAATAAGGGTAAAGGGACTGTAAATATCATCACTCCCAACAATAGACGGAAAGACACTAGCAATCAAGGCGGAGTAATTACAAATAATTCTAGCAGCAAACGCCTTAGGAAGCAAGAGGTAGATGGACAAAACCATACGGTTATGCGAATGCTTGAGGTCGAAAAAAATAGCAGTGTTATTCGACAAATTGCTTTTTCTAAGGATGGTGCATGGATGGTGGGGGTTTCTGACGATTCAAAAATTTGGTGTTGGCACCGAAGTATTAGTATTGGAAACATAAATTCATCGACAACTACCGTGAACGAGGTGCTACTTGGTGGTGGTTGTGAAATTTCTATTGATTCTAATACATTGCACACAGTCGCGGCTTCTGGCAATAGCACTACCATGTCACGTGGCAAAGAGCCTGAAGACGAGTAAGCTCTACGTAACGCGTTGAGTCAAACGTAATTAATTTTAAGTCATTGATGAGCGTGGAATCAAGTAAACCGATCTACAGCACAAGACTGTCATGATTTACTTTAATCCGGTAATGCACATTGGCAAGTGCATCGAAAGCCCTATTCCATTCGGCGACCTGAATTTATGAGCGCAGCATGAAGGTAGTATGAAGGAATTTATAAAAATTGCCAATGAATTACTTAATTTCTCAACAAGTGTGGAAATAGAAGGTAAGGGATATGTCTTAACTAATTATTGTCAGTATTACTTGAAGTGAAAAATCATTAAAATTAGCTGTTAATATAATTTATTTGACTTGATTCTTAAATTTTATTAAACAAATTCTTTTCTTTTTTGTTAAATGTAAAATGTTGAGGTTTTACAAAAAGTTTTTGGAAAACATTGTTATAGTTTTTAGCTGAATGCTTAAATTTTATTATATTTATTACAAATATTTTTAAATTAAAAAAATTATTTTTGAATTAATTTATAGATTATAAAAAAATAATTTTAGTATTATTAGCATAAAAACAATACTTACAAACTGAATATATTAAGTATGAAATTGTTAAATTAAATGTTTAAATATATTATTAATTTGAATATTAAAAAAAAATTATTTATAAATGCAAAAAAATATGGTTTATATATTAGATTTTACAATAATATCTTAAAATTTAAATAATTTGGCATTTATAATAAAAATAATAACTTAATTTCTATTGTTATGGTTGAAATTCATACTTTTTATTAGTTATCATATGTATTAGCCACTAATATCATATAATTAGCCACTCTATTTTTAGAAAGTAATTATTAACCTAATCAATAACCTGACTGTTGACCTAATCATTAACCTAATTATTAACCTGATTATTGATCTGATCATTAACCTAGTTGTTGACTTGATTATTGACCATTTTTAATAGCTATATAAGCAATGAATCTCTTAACTGTAGAAAAACATATAAAAAAACAAAACATGTTAGAAATCAAGAAAATAAAATAAATAAAATAACAACTTTCATCTTAATCTTTTTCTTATTGCTAATTTTTCTTTCTTTTTCTCTATCTTCAAGTATTTGAACATCTTGGGATAAAAGATTACTTGTTGGTTATTTTCTACCTTTTTTCTGAAATGTGTAATTGTAGCATTTAAAGATTATTAAATAAAATATGACTAAAGAGTATATCTAATACCTAATATTGAATTCTATGAATGCTAATATAAGGCATAGAATTATACTAGTGTGTAATTATTTGTTGACAGTACAGACTATCTTTCTACTTTCAAATTCTTTGGTTATTTTTTGAAAAGTATAATCACCGAGATATTTTATGAGACTAATCTCACTCTTTGAAGTTAAATTTTCTTTGATTTCTTTTATTACCTTATAATTCTGTTTTTTCTTGCTATCTATTAACTTGTTACTCCAATCTGTAATACTATAAACTGATTTTATATAACTTTAAGTCAAAAATTTGTATTAAAAAACTAATATAACAATATTTTTAAAAACTTTTAAATTTACTAAGATAATAATTAATTAAAGTATAAAATTTGTATATTATTTGTAATTATATATAAATTATTCTTAAATTTCTATCTTATTCTTGAATTTTTTACTAGATTATTCTTGATGTTAAATACTCAGCACTTAATCCTTTTAATCAATTAACAAACAACACAGAAAACAAAATAAAAAAAAATAAAAAAAATAAAAAAAAATAAAAAATTAATATTCTGTCAATAATCATAATTAAAAGCTATTGGTTCAGTATAATTAAGTCTTAGATTTTATTAATATAAAGTATTGATAGTGTATAATTAATTAATATTTTTTAATCAAGTAATAATAATATGAATTCAGGTAATAATTAATATTTTATTAATATGTGATTAGATTCTATTTCAAGTTGTAGAAAACTATCTTTTGAAGAAAAAAGTATTAGATAATTAATAGATTATAACTGATTTTTTTAGATCAATTCTGTCTTTTCTGTTTCTAATATCCTTACTATATATACATATTTCTTGTTATATAAAATTTTACATTTTCTTGAGTAATATGTCCTATTTTTTTTAATAATATGCTTATTGCTAAACAATATGCCATGATTTTCTGATAATATGCTCATTGCTGAACAGTATACTATAATTTACTAACATTATGCCTATTGTTAAGCAATATATTATAATTTTCTAATATTATGCTTCCTTATTAAGTATTATTTTCTTATTAGTCTATTTTTTTATTTGTTTTTTCAACTTTTTTTCTTGTACTTTTTCTATAAGTAATAACAAGATACTAATTTTTTCTTTTCTTTTCTTCTTTTTTTTTATTTTTTTTATTTTAGTTTGTTTTATTTTTTTGTTGTTTACTAATTGATTAAAAAAATTAAGCACTAAGTATTTGATGTCAAAGATAAACTGGTAGAAAACTTAAGAACAAGAATAAAAATTTAAGAATAATTTACCAAAAAGACATAACTGTCAAAATAAACCAGCCACTATGTTGAAAAAAAAATTTCACAAAAGAAACTATCAATTAAATTTTTGTCTATTATATAAAGAATTTAACCAAAACCTTTAAATTTCAAAATCTTTAGAAATTACCAATATTATCAGCTATTGAGCACCAAATTATGAATTTGTTATTTGTATTAACACTCCAAATAATTATTTGTAACAATATATACCTATTACTATTGCAAACTATGTCATAGAAAACACTTTGGATATCCAAAACAACAGGAAAAGTGGAACAATAAATCATGTCTTGCTTATGAAAAAATGCTATTTAATAAAAGAATGTAAAATAATATTTTTGGTTGTAAAAAAATAGATAATGTATTGTGTTAATATACAATTCTTATAAGTAACTGGATGGGCTGAAAAATATCTTTTAATACTGCATAAAACAAAGTACTCTTATACTTGAATGAATATTCACATAATAAAAATAAAATCTGGCAAATAGCAAGCACCAAAGTCAAAAACACTTTACTTAATAAATTATTGATAATTAAAAACAACCCACCAAAACCTGTTAAAACTGTTTTTATTTCCAACTCAAATGCATTTATTAACATCCTAAGCAATCCAGAATAATTTCATAAACATTACCAAAATTTAACATCTATTAAAGAAGAGCAAGAGCAGTATTTGGAACAAATAAATACTAAACTCTGTAAATATTATCTAATTCCCAATAACTTTAAATATTATAACAATTGTAATCTTATCTACAATCTATTACTATACATAATTTATTTAATTTCCAAAAAGAAAGAACTAATCAGCAAATATGTATTAGAATTAAAATCAAAATTCAATTGTAATTCAGATCTTAATGATGATAACAACAATAGTTTCAACTCTTTTTACAATAGCAATAACAACAATAATAATTCAAACTCTGACAAAAATTCTAACAATATATTGCACTTTCAAATTTTTCAAAGAAACAGAAACATAAATAATTTAGTAATAATAATAAGAATATTATATCAAAATATGTACATAATACTAATACAAAATTTAATTTCAGATATTCAGAAAAAACTGCCATCAGATTGGAATTTTATTTGTGTATTAGCATAGATTTAAAAATAGTACTAAAAATTCTAACAATAACAATAATCTAATTAGTTTTTAGATAGTTTAATAAAAAAAGAAATTAATATTAGAAAAAAAATAATTGATGCAAAATATATAAAAAATATTATTACAATACTACAAAATGATTTGGAAAAAGAATACACAATTAAACCAAATAAAAAGATAGTATAGACAATATTTCTGTCTTTGGTTAAAATAACTCAGTTAATGTCAGTAAAAACCAGAAAAAAGTTAAAAATTATAGTAAGAAAAATAAAGAAGTTTGAATTTATAGATAAAATAAAAGTACCAGTTAATATAACAGAAAAAAAAATCATTGATAAGAAAAAAATTATCTCCACCCATCAATTAATTTCTATTTTATCATATAACTAGTATATATTAGTTATAAAGAGAAAAGTAAAAGATCAAATCCAGATTTTTAAAGCTAAAACAAATATTATCAATCTTTATATATCATCTAAAAACCACAAATACATTAAGATCTTAATACATAATACAACTGAAAACTTCATAAAAATACCAAATGAAAACATCATTAGATACTTAAGTGTTAAAGTTAAGAATTAAACACTATTACTTATAAAATATAGGAATTATATATTAATACATAAATTAGCCAATTAGAATAAAACATAGTAAAAGTGGAATTCCAGAATTTCTTTCAGAAGAATTGCAGGATTCTCATGTGAAGAATCGCAAGATTTCAGAAATTCCAGAATTTCTGGCTAAAAAATTGAGAAATTTAAAAAATCTCATACAATAAAATTTATATATATATAGCAATAGTATTAAAAGCAGAAAAGACAGAATTTTTAGCTTAGAACCTTCAGTTCTAATTTCAGATTTATTTCTTTATACAATAATATTTTATGACTTGAAATAAAAACATCCAATATTAATAAAATACTTATTATATATTACAACCTATCTTTTCACTATTAACAATTCATGTTAATAATTGCTGATACTTAACTATACTGGACCAATAGCTTTTGATTATGGCTATTGATAAAATACTAACTCTTTTTTGTTTTGGCTAATTTTTTTTATGTTTTTTATTTTATTTTTTTCTTTATTTTTTGTTGTTTACTAATTGATTAAGGATTAAGCACTGAGTTGCTAATATTAAGAATTGTCTGATCAAAAATTTTATGTAAGAGAGTAAACATTTAAATTTAAAAATTACTTATCAGAGGATTGTCAACCACCAAGCTGAAAAAAGAATTGACAGAATTGCAATTTCAGAAAACTACTAAAAACAACTATTAAATCTCTGTTCATTATACAAAAGACTCTACCAAAATTTTCTGATATCAAAACCTTCAAATTACCAAAATCTTCAAACATCACTCATTAGATTATTTATTAAGCACCAAGTTATGGGTTTGTTATTTGTTTCCAGACCCCAAATAATTATCTATAATAGCACCCACTATCATTTCAAACTTTTTACAACTTTGTAAATATGTAAATATTATATTGCAAACTATATATGAACAAGAAAAATGCTATTTATTACAACCAAAACAATTAGAACAAATAAACTTGAGAAATTTAGATCTACTTTAATGTATGCAAATCAAACTGCTACTTAATAATTTTATTGATATTTTTGCCAGTAAAAACAAATTTAGCAGAACTAATATCATTCAACATCAGATTAAAACTGGAGATATTATGTCAATTAAACAAAGAACATACAGAGTACTACTTACTAGTCATGAGATCATCAGATAAAAAATCAACTAAATATTAAACAATAAATTAATTTAACTATTAATGAGTTCATGATCATTATTAGTAGAAAAAAAATAGAAAAATCTATTTTTGTGTAGACTACTAAAAACTTAATAGTATTACTCATAAAAACAACTATCTGACTTTACAGATTGAAAAGTTATTTAATGCTTTTAAAAAAAAAATGATTCTTAACATTAAACTTAAATAGTAATTACTGACAAGTAGTCATGAATTTAGCTGATAAGAAAAAGACAGTATTTACTACTAGAAAAAAGAATTTTAAATTCAATATTATGTTATTTAGCTTAACTAATGTCCCAGTTACTTTTTAATAGCTTATGAAAATTGTCTATACCAGATTACTATAGAAATTCATAGTGGTTTACTTAAATAACACCAATGTGTTTTTAAAAACATTTAATGATTATTTTCATTATTTTCAACAAATATTCAAAAAGTTAAGAAAAGCTGTATTGAAATTAAATACAACCAAATGCTTTTTTGGCAAAACTGAACTCAAGTTTTTGAGACATATTGTAAACAAATATGACATCAAAACAGATCCAGATAAAATTAAAATAGTTAAGAACTTTCTAATACCAACAAACTTGATGGAACTAAAAGCATTTTTGGGATTTGCCAGATACTATTACTGCTTTATTCAAAATTTCTTCAAACTGGTACAACCACTTTACCAGCTTTAAGCCAAGAACATTAAATATGAATAAACTAAAAACCAACAAGAAGTTTTTGATATTTTAAGAAGAAAGCTTATTTAAGCTTTAATACTAATCTATTCAGATTACAGCAAGTTATTTATTATTACTACTAATGCATCCAATTAAGCATTAAAAACTGTATTGTTACAAAAAAAAGCTAATAAATGAGAACATTCAGTAACATATACCAGCCAAAATTTAAGTCTAGTCAAAAAAAACTATAAAACTTTAGCATTAAAACATTTAGCTATCTATTGAACTATTATCAAATAGAAAAAATATTTAAGTTAAAAGTTTAATGTATACACTAATTACAAAGGATTAACATTAATCCAAAAACAAGAATTTAAAGATGATTGTCATGTAAAATAAAAAAAATGAAAATGCTAATAGTTTATCATGAATAAGACAAATCTAAACATTTCAACCCAAAAATATAACAAAAAATGAATACACAAAAATATTAACAACTCTAATATTATATTAATACTCAATAGTTTAAAGAAAAATTATCTCAAAAAAAACAAAACAACAATCAAAATACTTTATCACTTACCAAAATATATTATATTAAAAAAACAGAAAAGATTCAAACCAGTCACTTAGAGTAATTACAGAACCAAAAAAAGATACTACTGGCTATTAATATATCTAGACATTATTTAATATGTTCAAAATTGTGATGCTTATTAAAAAAAAGGAGAAATAAAATCTAGTAAACTATTAAGACTAATTAAAGTGGGACAACTATTTAATTAAATTGAAATTAACTTAGTTAAACCATTAATTATAACCAGTAGAAACAATTAATATATAACAGTAGTTATAGAATATCTTACAAAATAGCCAGAAGCAAAAGCAATTTAAAAAGCAAATGCAAAATTTATAGTTAAATTTGTTCATTAAGATTTGATTTGTTGATATAGATGTTCAAAAAAATTGTTATTAGACCAGAAAACTCACTTTGTAAACAGAACATTAACAGAATTGAATCAAAGATTTGGAATTAAAAGACTATTATTATCATTATATTATCTATAAAAAATAAAAAAACTTCTTTCTCTCCTTCGTCCCAAATTCCTGAAAAAGAGTCAAAATTTTGAAAGAAGTTTTTCTGTTTTTTATATACTGTCTTCTACTATTTCACAAGAAACAAACCCTTTCGTTGTCAGTCCAGCTGCCACTATGAGTGGCTCTAGTGTTAAGAGAAGGTCAACCAGAGTTTTAACCACTGGTTCGGTTGGTAGTGGTTCAGGTCATAAAATCAAGAAACCTCCTGGTGGTGTTAAGCTCTCAAGTGGTGATACAACTCTCGAAAGTGGTGGGTCTGGTCATGTGGTCAGGCAGTTTAATGGCATGAATACTGATGGAGAAGCTTCCAAAGGTAAGGAAGTACCTGATTCCAAGATAAATACGCTTCAAGCCAAGTGTTTCAATAATGGTGCAACTGTTGGCTCCCCTCTCGGCTCTATTAATTATGACATGGATGATGAGGAGGAAGTTTCTCTTCCTCCCCGTTTGTCTTTCTCTCTGAAAAAGGTGTGGGTGGATCCCAAAATTGTTAAGTCTTAAGTGGAAGTTACTGTAAAGAAATTGTTTGCTTTGAACATTAATCTATCTGCTGTGGAGAGGAAATTAGTGACGGCCAAGACTCAGGTTATCAGGAAATTATTTTCAACAATCAATGGTTTTGGGGAGGCCACTACCCCCTCAAAATTTGAAAGGATCATCCGATCAACATTTGTCTCATCAGAAAGCATGGAGAAAGCCATGTCATTGGCCAGGGAAAATAACATCATAGTAAACAGCGATCTTAAGAAACAAGAAATTTGCTCAGATCGGATTGTAGTAATCAAGGAAATTCTCATGGACATGTCAAAAGAAATGATCATTACCACAGTATTCGAGTTTGGTCAAGTAGTGTTGATCCGAGTACAACTCATTGGGCTGTGGCAGAAGGCTGTGGTGGAGTTTGCCAAATTGAGTCAGACAGATCAGTTGGCAGCTAAGTGGTCATTTTTAATTGGGAAAGATTCGATGCATGTAGTCAAGGCTGTGGGGGATCATGAGACATGGGCATCTAGGGATCGGTATAAGGCACTTTTGTTTACTTTACCAGTGGAAACAATGGCTTATGATCTTGGTGATCTCTTGACAAGAGCTGGTGAGAAAACTTGTGTTATAAATTGGTCCTTGGACACTGGTAATAGAGTTCATTGTGCTGTGGTTTGTTTTGAGAATGACAAGATATTGGAGTCTGCATTTTGTACAGAGCCTATTTTTGGTGGGGTAAAACTTTCTTGGGCTAGATTGGACCTTGTTTGGTGTGAACAGTATGGGAAACTTGGTTATTCTGTTCTAGAGTGTGATGCTGAGATCTCAGCTTCTACTAAACTGTCCAAGTCATTTAAAAGGGTTGTCTCTGATGAGAACCGCCTCCAGTTGGCCAAGCTGTATGCAAAAAAGAGTGTGCCTATTTCTTGACCGGCTGCATTTGGTGGCAAATTTTGGGCCCAGGTTGTCTCTCTGGTATCTTCATCTGATGGTTCTCACCCTGGTTCTGGTTCTGGTTTTGGCTCTTCTTCTGGTGCCTCAAGTGTGATTGGTCATTCGTTTCCTGTGGTTTCTGTTAATTCATTTTTGGAAACTCGTCTCATTTCTTTGGAGCATTCTTTGGAACTTTTCACAGATAAGGTGTCGGGTATTGTAAACAAACTTGACAATTTAAACCTGGTGCTCATAGCTCTCACCTCTTCTTTTCAGCCATCAGTTATCCCTGTTATGGCAAATGTGAAATTTGGTTCAAATATGGTCCTGGATGATCCTAAGCCTATGGCTCTTCCTTTCTTTTCAGTTTCCTCTGGTGTTTCTAATTTGGGTTTGAGTAGTTCGAAAATTTTGACTTTAAAAGTGGGCTGTTTGGAGTCGAAGTTGATGGCTCTTGAAGCTTTGATTTGTTCAGTATTGAAGAAGTTAGATCAAGTGTGTGCTGGCTCGGGTTCTGCGGTCTCTTTTTTATCTCAATGAGCAGTTTGGTTTGGAGAATTGTGACATGTAATGTGAGGGGTGTGAACATTCCTGCCAAACAGAATGATGTAGTTAGATGGCACATAGATTCTGGTAATGACATGTCTATCATTATGAAGACAAAGTTGAAATCTGGCATTAAGCCGTGGATCATGAATAGGTTCTCTGGTGTTCACATTTTTACGTCAGGTCTTGATGCGGGTTCTTTTGGTGCTGGCATGACTGTTATTATGAACTCTTCGGTGGCTCAGCATGTTTTAAAGATTGATGAGATTCCTGGTCAGTTGATTTTGATTTGGCTCTTGTTTAAGGGCAAACTTTCAGTTACAATCTTGGGTATCTACACAGGTGTGTCTACTAGTGTGCATTTTGGCCAGGCTTTTGCTGTCAACTCCATGATCACTAGCGCTATCAACTCAAGCTCTTTTGTCATCTTGGGTGGGGACTTCAATGAATCAGATACCAAGAAAAGTGCTAGTCTCAGAAAATGTGTGGATCTGGGTCTTGTTAACTCTTTCAAAGGACACTCTTTGGCTAGTTCATCTATGTGGAGCAACTCCAGAGGTGTAAAAAAAGTTATTGATTATATTTTTGTTAGTGAAAACTTAGTTTCTGCTCTGATGAAGTGGGACATTGGCATGGTTTCGAAGTTTTTTAACATGGATCATAAGATGATTTCAGTTTCAATTAGGCTGGGGGGTCTTTTTGATGCTCAGCTAAACAGTATTCGCAAACAAGCCAATAGAGACAGATGGAAATTTGACTTTAAGGATGCTGACCCTTCCAAATGGTTACAGTTTAAGGATAATGTGTCTGCTGCTCTGTCCTTGGTCATAGGTAGTTTTTTGAGTGCTAAGGTTCTTGATAACCTGGATGAGATGTGGGATGTGTTGTGTGAAATTATAGTGAAAGCTGCTGATGCTATGTTTTCTAGGCGCTGGTTTAGCAAATTTAACTGTTCAAGGAACAAACATTCATCGAAATTTCTTGGACTTGAATTGTTGGTAGCTAAGGTTGTCAAGAGTTTGAATACAGGTGATAAGCATAAGTGTGATTGCTTAATCAAAAGATGGTTTCTGGTAAATTGTAAAGAGGCTTTCAAGTTTGATTTCTTGGTTTAAAATAAAGCTGATTTGGTGGAGGTGTTCAAGCATCTGTCTCAGGTTAGGAAGTGTTATAGAAAGTTTAAGTATTATGAATCCAGAGTGGCTAGGAATACAGCAATTCGGAGTGCTATCAATAAATGCATGGAGAATTTCAGTTTTAACAAGGGTGGCATGATTAGGAGTGTTTTGGAGTGGCCTTTTTGTAAGATTGTGTTGGACCACTTGGTCATAGGCAATGAACTGGTTTTGGATCCAATTGAGATGAAAAGCAGGGTTGACAGTATTATGATTAACTGGACAAGAGAGCATATGTTACTTTCAGTGATGCCCTCCAGATGGGCCCACCAATACACACCTTTGGATTATGTGAAAGATAATGCCTTCTTTGATGTCATGAATAACATCCATTTCAATGAATTGGTGAATGTGATTTTGAATCTACCTGATGGCAAAGCGGCTGGCCTGTCTGGTATCTCTAATGAGCTATGGAAACATTGTGGTGATAATATGCTTGGGTGTTTGTTGGGTCTCTTGAATTCTTGCTTAAATACCAGTGAGATTCTGGTCCTTTGGAAAAGAGCTTGGGTTTCTATGATTTCCAAACCATATGAATGGGATGGCATTCTTACAAATACAAGACCCATTGCATTAATTGAGACAGCCAGAAAGATACTCTCTAAATTATTGTCTGACTGTATCTCTTCAGTCTGTTCCAGATTTGATGTTCTCTGGGGTAACAATTTCTCAGTCCTGAAGGGTACGTCCACTCAATCTCCAGTTTTCGCTGTTGGTTCAATTGTGAAAGATGCTCTGGAAAAAAATAGAGAGGTTTGGTTGGTGTTGCAGAATATGCATAAGGCCTATAATTCTGTTAGTTGGCAGCAGTTGGAGGCCAGTTTGAAGCGGATCAAAATGTGTGACAAATTTGTGTCGTTTTTCGGGAACTTACATGTAGACAGGGTTAATAGAGTGATGACTGATTTTGGCCTTTCAGATGGATACAGTGTGTTGAATGGTTTGGATCAAGAGGAGGTCTTCTCTCCTCTCTTGTGGAGGATTTTTTATGACTCTTTGTTGTGCGAGGTTAAGGATCATGAACATTTGTATGGTTACAGAATCAATACCAACTTTGTAGCGAAATTTGGCAGAATTGAGTCTAGTGGTGGTCAGTCTTCATTCTTAGTAGCAGGTGCTTTTGTGGATGATACTATCTGAATTGGTAATGGTCAAGTGTCGACACAATGTATCTTGGATATTGTGGACAAATTTTTTGAGGTCAATGATATCACAATTAACAGTGAAAAGACTGTGGCAATTCCTATCAACAAAAGGGTTTCAGCTGCATCTCTGCATATTAATAAACTATCTATCTCTATTGCCAAACAGACTGAGGTTCATAGATATCTGGGCATTTTTTTGTCAACAGACAGATTGTCTAAACCCAGTTTAGCCAAAGCTCAGTCAGATGTCAGGTTCTTCTCCAATATGGTTCTCAGAAAGGCTTTGATGGACAAACAATTTGTGTACTTGGTGTCTTCGGTTCTGCAACCTATTGTCAGCTATCGCACATAATTCAGCTTTGTTTCTAAGAGTGTCTGCTTAAAATAGGATGTTATGCTGAGGAAAGGTCTCAAATTTAAAGCAAATTTGCCCCAAGATTTTCCCAGTGAGGCTTTGCATCATCCCTCCCTTTATGGCATGAAAACTTTTGAACAGATCCAGGCTGAAGGAAAGGTGGCTTCATTGGTTTGGTTCTCAAATGCACCTGGTATTCTGGGGCATTTGTTTGAACATTGTTTTTTAGATCTACAGATATTAGGGTGGGCTCTGTTAAACCCCTTGCAATATTCTGTGAAGTTGAGGGTTAGTTTCTCTAACAATTTTCTTGCTGGTGTGGTTAGAATTTTTTTGGACAATAATATATGCCTGGCCAACAATTTGCTTTGTGCTTTTCGTGGTGCTGGTTGCTTCTCTGTGTCAACAATCTTGGGTAGCTCCTTTTATTTTGGTGTGGTTCCCTCTTTAAAGCATTTTGGTGTTGCCTTTGGTGACAGGTTATTAGGCAAGGATGGATCAGTTCTCAGTTGGAAGACTTTTCACCACTAGAAAAGACTAAGTTTCAGGGGTTCTGTACCCTTGTGGTACTCCAAAGTTTCTGCATACATGAATGGTCATCATTTCATTCCTAGTGGTCTATCCACAGTCTCTAGTGGTTCAAGCTTTTCTGATTTGGAAAGATATTTGGTTGTTCAAGAACATTTGCATGAATTCTGGTCTAATGCTTTCACAGTGTATACTAATGGTTCTCTGTCTCATTTGAACACTGCAGAGGTTGTGGGTGGGGCTGCAGCTTATTTTCCCGATGCTGGTATGGGTATTGGTGTTGAGGTCAGTAAGTTGCTTTCTTCTACTATGGCTGAGCTTCACACTATTGCTCTGGCGCTGGAATGTGTTCCTTCTTTGTGTTTGGTTGTTATTAACACTGATAGTTAGGCTGCTATTGATGCATGTGTTTCAGAATTGAGTTTGATTGCTCCAGATTTCAGGAACAAGTGTTGGGTGGAGAGACATTATATTTGCAAGTTGATTGAGGATAAGAACCTTTCTATTGGGTGGGTGAAGATGAAGGGCCATTCAGGTGATGTTCACAATGACAAGGCTGATGCTTTGGCTGGGCATGCTGCTCATTCTGATTTGTCTCTTCCTATGAGTGTTCGGGAAAGGTACGTCATGGCTTATAGTCAGGTTGTCTCAGGCAATGCTCGACATTTTGTTCGGTGTTACAGGTGATTATTTCTGCTGTCAAATCAAATAACAAACTCATAACTTGGTGCTCAAAGCTAATTGCAGTTGATATCGATCTGAAGATTTAGTCTCTGAAGGTTTTGGTTGAGTTCTTTGTATAATGGACAGAGATTCAATGGTGTCGATAGTAGATGTATCCTTCCAAGAGTTTTCCCAATTTCTTTCTCAGCATGGTGGCTGGATTTAGTCTGGCAGTCATGCCCTTCTGGTAAGCTATCCAATAATATATATAAAATCCTACTCTTATTTCTGGGTTTTTTACCAGGCTATCCTTGACGTCAATAACTCAGTGTTTAATCTTTTAATCAATTAGTATACAACAACAAAAATCAAAACAGAAGAAAATAAAATAAATAAGAATAAAAGTAAAGAAAGTAAAGAAAATAAGCCAAGGCAATTTGGTCCATTAGTATCTCCTCAATAGCTGTGATCAAGAGCTATTGTTCCAGCATGGTTAAGTATCAATTACTATCAACATGAAGTGTTGATAGTGGAGAGTGGATTGAGATATGGAATGATTATTTATTTAATGATTAGTTTCTTGGCTAAGGATTCTGTGGTATCGATTCTGTCTTTTTTTTTCTAACACTACTACTATATATACATAATTGAGATTCCTCAATTCCTCGATTCTTTACAACAGGAATCCTAGAATTCCTGGAATCCTGCAATTCCTTTGAGAGGAATCTTGCAATTCCTCGTTGAGAATCCTAAAATTCCTGGAATCCTGCAATTCCTGAGAGAAATCCTGGAATTCCACATTTACTACGCTTACTTCTGATTGGCTAATAATTATGCTAATATAATTCCTATATTTTTATGAGTAACATTATTCCCTTCTTTTAATATTGAGCTCCGTCAAAATCTAACTCATGTAATTCCCCTTCTTGAAGTATTTCCTGGATTTCATTTTTGAGAATTACTTGTGTTATTTGGGTCTGTAATTTTTCAAATTGAGCATTGGTGATTTTTCCCAATTGATTACTAGTCACCATATCTATTTCTTTGTTGAGCAATATTTCTGGTTTATCTTGAAATGCTGTGTGTATTTGGTATATGGCTCAGGCTTGTGTGGATAAGTTGTTCTTTCCCAAGAAATATTTAAATTGTTGTAGTATTTTTTTGTCAAATAATTGCTTTGTTTTATCCATATATAGATTCTGGATATTTACGTGTTGTCCCAAGTAAAAATAACAATAGTTTCGTGGAAATTGTTGTATTCACCAATTCCAAGTTTCTTTAGTCAATTCTTGATATAGTGACTCTTTTGTCAATTCTTTGATTATTGCTAATTTTACTTTCATAATGATTTTGTTCACTGTATTTTCAGTTTTCTTCTGTGTTTTGAGTTGCAATGTCTTTCTAGTATTTTGATATCGAATAGTTTGTTGATTGATTGTAATCTCCATTTCCTGGTGTTGGATTAATTGAAAGAGTTGTTGTGCTAGTGAATGAATGTTGTCTGTAATTTCCATTTTTCTGATATTTCCTGTCGCGTCTACCATGTCTTTATATATTCTTTTGATGGATCAATTTAACGTGTTGTTGTCGATAATAATGATTGGTTCCAGATCTCATGGAATTTTATCTGGTTGGACTAGTATTCTCTGTACTCCTAATTGTGGAATATTACTGGTAGATGGTAGTGTGATGTTGTGATATGGCTTCAGTCAATCTCCATGTGCTGCTTTGGTTAAAATTTTGTTATTCAATCTTAATTTGTAAGCTCTATTTCCTAGAATTTCTTCTATGTGAAATGGTTCGTCCCATTTGGGGTCAAATTTTCCACTCCATTGTTTTTTCGCTTTGGTATAATGTAGTAATACTTTGTCTCTGATCTTAAATTCAACTGGTTTGTCTAGTAGTTGACTATCGTGTCTTTCTTTCTGTGTTTCTTATGACTTTTGGATATTATCAGCTGCTCTTCTTCATTTGTTTTCCAATGTTTCCATTAAGTCATATGTTCTTTTCAGCAATGTTTCTTGAAAATTTTCCTCTGTTATTGGTTCAGCTAGATATGTATTAATTTTTCTCTCTACTGGTAACATTGCTATTCTCCTGTATACTAATTTAAATGGTGTTGCTTGTGTAGTATCCTGTTTTGTTGTCCAATAAGCAAATAGTACTGATGGTATGAACAAATCCCAATCGTTCTGGTTTTCTTGGCTGAGCTTGGCTATTGCTTTACACAACGTTCTGTTGAATCTTTCTACCAATCTGTTGGTTTGTGGATGGTATGGTGATGATAATGGTCTTTTGATTCCGAATCTTTGGCTTAATTCAGTTAATGTTCTGTTCACAAAATGAGTTCCTTGGTCTGACAATAATTCTTTTGGACATCCATGTCGACAAATCAACTCTTGATAAATGAATTCGGCAATAGATTCTGCATCCGCTCTTTGAATTGCTTTTGTCTCTGGCCATTTAGTGAGATAGTCCATAGCTACTGCTATGTATCTGTTTCCTCTGCTGGTGATTGTTAATGGTCTAACTAAATCAATTCCCATACAGTCAAATGGTTGTCTCACTTTGATTGGTCTTAATGGTTCACTGGGTCTTGTTCCTCCTCTTCGCTAACAAGCATCACAATTTTGAACATATTGAATGATGTTTGAATACATTGATGGCCAATAGTATCTTTTTCTAGTTTTTTCCATGGTTGCTTCTTTGTGAAAATGTCCTGCTGTTGGATTTGAGTGTATGTTGAATAATATTGTCTCTTTTTTTGGCTCTGTAATTACTCTGGTTGGTTGATCTGGATCTCTTCTATTTTTCCGATAAAGTATATTCTGGTGAGTGATAAAATATTTTGATTGTTGTTTGATCCTCCTTCGTTCCATATGAGATAAATTCTCCTTGAACTGTTGAGTATTTAGATAATGTTGCAATTGTTGATATTTTTGTATGTTCATCTTTTGTTGTATTTTCCGTTGGTATTGTTCTGGTTTTATTATATCTTTGGGTTGAAATGTTCTTAGATTTGTCTTATTCGCAATAAACCATCAGCATTTCCGTTGTCTTTTCCCTTTTTGTAATGTATAGTATAATTGTATAGTGCGAGTGCCATT
The DNA here is from genome assembly GCA_016748015.1 of Geosiphon pyriformis. Taxonomy (NCBI): domain Eukaryota; kingdom Fungi; phylum Glomeromycota; class Glomeromycetes; order Archaeosporales; family Geosiphonaceae; genus Geosiphon; species Geosiphon pyriformis. The sequence continues at coordinate 97,827 of JAAOMT010000557.1, read as the reverse complement.
TTCTATCTTGACTGTCTTCCATCTCCAAATTCTTGTTTTTGGAGTGATGTCAATCCTTTGTAATCTGTGTATACTTCAAACTTTTGGCTCAAGTATTCTTTCCATTTCATAACAGCCCAGTATATTGCTAAGTGTTTTTGTTCTAGTGTTCCATAGTTCTTTTCGGCTGGTGTTAAATCTCTGCTGGCATATGCTACTGAATGTTCTCTGCCATCCGGTCCTCTCTGAGATAATACTGCTCTCAATGCTTGGCCGGATGCATCAGTGGTGATGATAAATGGTTTGCTGTAATCTGGATAGATCAGTACTAGAGCTTGGATGAGCTTTTTCTTCAGAATATCAAAAGCTTCTTGTTGACTTTCTGTCCATTCATATTTCGCATTTTTGTTTTGTAGTTGATTGAGTGGCTGCGTTATCTTGGAAAAGTTCTTGATAAAACAACAATAGTAGCTGGCAAATTCCAAGAATGATTTCAGTTCTGTTATATTGGTCGGTACTAGAAAGTTCTTTACTATTTCTATTTTCTCTGGATCCGTTTTGATGCCGTTTTTGCTGACTATGTGTTACAAGAATTTGAGTTCCGTCTTGCCAAAAAAGCACTTTGTCACATTTAACTTCAGTTCTGCTCTTCTTAATCTTTCGAACACTTGTTGAAGATAATGAAGATGATTATCAAACGTCTTTGAGAATACATTGGTGTTGTCCAAGTATACAACTACTGATTTCCACAATAAGCCCATATAAACAATTTCCATTAGTCATTGAAAAGTTGCTGGGGCATTGGTTAAGCTGAATGGCATTATTTCAAATTCGAAATTCCCTTCTTTAATAGTAAATGCCATCTTCTCTTTGTTAGCTGAATTCATGGCTACTTGCCAGTACCCACTGTTCAAATCTAATGTAGAGAACCATTTGTTCCCACCAAAAGCATCAAATAATTCCTGTATTTGTGAAGTTGGATAACTGTCTCCACGAGTTACACCATTGAGTTTCCTGTAGTCTATACAAAACCGGATTTTTCCATTTTTCTTATGGACGAGTACCACTGGTGACAACCATGAACTCATTGATGGTTGAATTAGCCCATTGTCAAGCATTCTGTTTATCTCTTGATGAATAATCTTGTGGCTGGCTAGTGGCACTCTGTAGGCTCTTTGTTTGATTGACATTGCATCTCCAGTCTTGATCTGATGCTGGATAATGTCAGTTCAGCCAAACTCATTTTCGCTGGCAAAAATGTCATTGAACTTGTTGAGTAACATCTTGAGCTGCATATATTGGAGTGGATCTAAGTTTCCTATGTTCATTTGTTCCAATTGTTCTGGTTGGAGCAAATAACATTTGTCTCGTCCATAGATTGTTTGTGATGTAATGTCAACATATCTACAAAGTTGTGAAAAGTCTAGAATGGGGTTTGGTGGTTGGTCTTCTATTTCTGTGGTTAAATATCCAATGGTCGTTCCTTCTGGTATGCTGATGACATTGCCAGTATTGTTGTAGATGGAAATTTTTATGCTGCTATAGTTTTTAGCTGATATGTAGAGATTGATCAACCCAATCTCTCCCAATTCACAAAGGGTTGCTTCTGCTTCAAACATCTGTTCTTGCTCCTTTTTCTTTCTTTCTATTGCTAACATGTACTGGCTATATGGTGGAATGGAAATAGCTTGACCAGTTGAGATAATTTCTCCTTGGCCAACAATTTTTTCCTCTGCCATATTAACTGGTATATCTATTCTATCTGTGGATCTAAATCCCTGTATTCCTCTTGCCGTGATTCCTAATTCCTTCCTCTTTCTCACTGATATTAACTGAGCTATTCTAACCAGAGGCAGAAATATTGCCTGTGCTATTTTTTCATTGGGCTCTATTACATAGGCCTTTTCTGAGTCATTTTGTAGCATAGCAATGATATTTCCTACATATCCCACATCAATTATTTCTCCTCTTATATTAATCCCTCTTTTCGCTAAACTACTCCTAGATGCTAATTGAACCATAGTTGTTGCCGGAATTTCTAGTGCTACTTTCAGATCAATGCAGGTGTGTGAATGTGGTTCCAATTTGATGGCATCTTTTCCTGGATATCTTAGATCAAACCCTGCATTAGTATCATGCACACGTTCTGGCATAATACCTTCCCCATTGTCACTATACCATTTCAACTCTTGTTCCTTGGAGAGATCTGGTAGTGCAATGTATTGTTCATAGTTTATCTTGGAGTTTGTATCTGAGTTGGAATCATTGTGATTGTCATTGCTATTTTGAACAAAGTTTGAACCATTGTTGTCACTGTTATTGTCGGAATTTGAATTGTGATTAATCAGTGATTCTGATTCTGATGTGCAGCTGCTGATTGGTTTTTCCTCTTCCGGGATTGTGTAGATCATGTGTGGTGGTGGATTGTAAATGAAGTCACACTCATCATAATACTGGAAGTCACAGGGAATTAGGCAGTATTGACATAATCAAGCGTTCAACTGCTCTAATCATTGTTCTTGTTCTTCTCTTGTGGGTGCTAATTCTTAGTAGTGTTCATGGAATTGTTCTGAATCCAGGAGGTTTATGATGGGTTCTGCATCCCAGTCAAGCTCTAAAGATTCTGGAGGGTTGTCTTTGATTGTTTTTATCTCTTCTGGCATCACCCCTTTGATTTTTGCAAATGCTATTCGCCAAATTTTGTCGTCATCATGTGGGCAACTGTCCAGTCACTGTATGGTTCTTCTCCAGACTGCTTCTATTGGAGTTTTTTTTTTTACCCAGTCACTTATTAGAATTGTGTATTGACATGATACGTCACACATTCCTCGTCATCCAGGAATGTCATGCCACATTCCTTTGTCCAAAAGAGTCTCTTCACAAGCTAAGCATGGCTGATTGTTCCATTTCCCTACTTGTTTTGGTCTTCCAAAGCATTCAAGGATGCATGGGCAGCAATAAAACCTAGTTGCCATTGAATATTCCTCATTGTCCCCACAGCATGTGCCCATTGACGACAATTTCTTGCCACAATCAATGCATATAAGCTTGGGTCGATAATAGGTAGATTGTTGTGGTGTAGTGTAGGTGTTATAAGTGGTGGTGGTTTAAGTGGTCTCTTTTTCTTTTCCTTTTCCTTTATTTTCTTTGTCTTCTTCCTATTCCCAGCTTGAAGTCAGTTCACTCTTGTCATTGTCAGTCCATGTCAGGTCATCGGTTTTCCAGGTAAGTTCTTCCTTTTGTTTCCCTTTTCTCTTGTTGTTGTCATCCCAAGAGAGTATTGGCGGCAGCTCATTGTGCTCTTTGTCAATCCACGATACTTGGTAGGCTTCCCAGATAGGCTTTTCTTTCTCCTCCTTCAGCTCAATTAATAGTTTCTCTCTTGGAGGAGTTTTGAAGTGGCCACATGTGGCTGGAACATGTATGTGTTGGCCCTGATATGTTAGCTGGAGTTCTTGGGTGTTCCAGTCTAATGTTGCATTGACTTTGGATAGCCAGTCATTACCAACAAGAGCTTGGTATTGAGTGGCTTCCATTACTAGAACTTTAATGAGAGTCATTATGTCATTGACTTCAAAAGGAAAATCGTCGATTTCACCAATGAGAGTTTTGGTCGCTCCATTGGCTGTGATGATTCTGGCACTGGCAGCTCGATCAACTCGGTGACCTAATTGATCCATGAGTTGTCTAGTGATTATGCTGCCAGCTGATCCACTATCTAGGATGAGTTTGATGAGATGACCATCAACTCTGGCATCCATGTACATTGCTGTTATGGGTTTCTCTTCGAGGGCTCCACTGAATAATAGTATTGGTGCATTTTCTTCGAGTTCGAAAGGGAAAATGGCTGCTAGGAATTTGTTGCTAAAGATGGTTGCCAGTGGAATGGTGTTGGTAGGTATGTGCTAATTGGATTCTGTGTTGTTAAATGTGGCATTTTCTGGGGTAACTAGGAGACTTAAATAATATTGAAAATTTGGGTTTTGGATGTGACTGGTATCCAAATTCCAGGTGCGTGATCTTGATGGTAAGTTTAGCGAACTGGGGATCGGTTGGTGAACAACCATCACTGATCTTCAGTTTTGAGTGACTCTGGATCAAGGGTTGCCTGATGTCATTTGAGCTGGGTTCTGAATTGGTATTTGAATTAGTTGGGGTTGATAGATGATTTGTGGCTGCGGTTGATATATTACTTGTGGCTGCGGCTGATGAATCGGAGGTTGATATATTGACGGTTAATAGATTGGTTGCTGCGTCATGGGCAGGTAATTATTTCGATATTGGTCTTGACTCTGATTTGGATAATAATTCAGAGTTTGGAACCAGCGATTGGGGTTTTGATATTGATTTCCCGATCTTTGGTTATTTAGACGCTGGCGACAGTCAATTTGGATATGATCTTGTTTACCACAATAGTGGCAGATACGCATTTCCTGTTGCCACTGTTGATTGGTTGATGAAGATGAACATGGTTGATTTTGGCCACAATTAGAATTTCCTTGATTATTGCGTCATTGTGGAGGCTGATAAATGGCATGATTGTCAGCTAAGTATCTTTCCAATCTCTTATTAATTGATTCACTGAACTTCTCCAATTTAGAATCCAATTCAGATGATCCATTCATTACTAGGTTAACAGCTTGGGTGTGGTTAGCTTCTGACTCAGCAGATTCAAAATCTCTGGCGCATGTAACTGCATCTTAAAGGGTACCTGAATGCAATGGCCGTACATGTTGCAAGATGCTGCTGCGCAAGCCACGGATAAACTGATTGAGTATCTGTGGTGCTGTGAAATAATTGGCATCAATTGCTTGAATTTGGCATAGGTTTCGATGGAAGCGTCCCAGGTAAGTAGTAACTGCTTCAGTTTCTCTTTGTTTTATGGTGGTAAATGCATTAACTAGATGATTGATGCTGTTATTGTTGCTGAAGTATCTTAGAAATTCCGCTTTGAAGACATTGAAATCTTGTGGTTTATTAACCAAGCTCTGATACCATGAATTGGTGGTATCCTTGAGAAAGTAGAGAATGGCTTGCATTGCTTAAGCATCATTCCATCCGTTGGCTGTGATGGCTTTTTCTACATCGTTCAACCATATTTGAGTGTCATCCTCTTTGCCAGTAAAGTTGTCGAGTTTTGCGATTGGTACATAGGCCATTGGATCTAAGTTAGGTGGTTGTAGTGGCTGTTGAAGCTGTTGTTGTTGTCTTGGCTGTTGGGGTGGTAGTTGAAGTGGCTGTTGTATGAGTTCGGCTACAGGATTAATTGGCGGTTAATTGAGGACAATTACTGAAGGTAAGTTTTGCTGATTAATTAATTCGGGGTTTTGATTTCTTTGATTTGGCGGCGTTCGAATATTCAGAGTTTCGATTTCCGGATTTTTTAACTGTTGCTGAGTTTGAATGTTCGGGGTTTCAACTTCCGAATTTTCAGTGATCGGATACTGGTAAGTGAATTCTTGATCCTCTGATTCTTCTTCCTCCTTTTCTGATTCCACTGCTTCCCACGGATCAGAGATTCTGAAATCTGGTGGAGGCGGTGGTGATCGAAGTCTTGATGGGGTTGATAATTGCGAATTAAATCTCTCAAAGTATTCGCTGTATGGTCCTAACAATTTTGTTTTCCTTTGTCTACTTTGAAATGGGAATTGTCCAAATGCTGATGTAGCAGTTGATGGGAATGCATCTGTTGATGATATATTGATGGTGCTTCCAGATGTATAGTGGTAGGATGGATTGCTTGAGGATTCAACTCTGTTTTTCTTCCAAGCAGGTGGCTGTATTTTTCTGAGTATTACTGCTGGTGTTTGTAATTTTCCCTTGCTTTTACTAGTGTATGTAATTGGATATCTTTGTTGAGTGTGATGTTCAATTTCTTTGTTGATCTCAGTGATAATGGATGCGAAATTATGATTTGTTGGTAGGTTGGTGTTTTGGATTAATTCCTTATAGAAAGTTTCTTTTGCTGATTCAGTATTCACTGGTGTTCCTAATAAAGAAGAAATTTTTTCGTTGACATAGAAATTGAAGGCTGATTTGGCAGATATATGATTGTGGTTTAATCCCAAGTATTGACAATAGTGTTGAAATAAGAATTTTGCGAATCCTAAATGGTTTGCTCCTATAGTTTCTAATTCTGCCACTTTTGGTTTGGTGTTGTCGGTGCTGGTTCTCTGTAGGATTATACCTCACAGGGAGCACCAAATGTTACAGGTGATTATTTCTGCTGTCAAATCAAATAACAAATCCATAACTTGGTACTTAAAGCTAATTGCAGTTGATATCAATCTGAAGATTTAGTCTCTAAAGGTTTTGGTTAAGTCCTTTGTATAATAGACAGAGATTCAATGATGTTGATAGTAGATGTTAATAATAGATGTATCCTTCCAAAAGTTTTCCCAATTTCTTTCTCAGCATGGTGGCCAGATTTAGTTTGGCAGTCGTGCCCTTTTAGTAAGCTATTTGATAATATATATAAAATTTTACCCTTATTTTTGGGTCTTTTACCAGGCTATTCTTGACATCAATAACTCAGCGCTTAATCTTTTAATCAATTAATATACAACAACAAAAATCAAAACGGAAGGAAATAAAATAAATAAGAATAAAAGTAAGAAAAATAAAGAAAATAAGCCAAGGCAATTTGGTCTATTAGTATCTCGTCAATAGCCATGATCAAAAGCTATTGTTTTAGCGTGATTAAGTATCAATTACTATCAACATGAAGTGTTGATAATGAAGAGTGGATTGAGATATGGAATGATTGTTTATTTGATAATTAGTTTCTTGGCTAAGGATTCTGTGGTATCAATTCTGTCTTTTCTGTTTCTAATATTACTGCTATATATACATAATTGAGATTCCTCAATTCCTCAATTCTTTACGACAGGAATCCTGGAATTCCTGGAATCCTGCAATTTCTTTGAAAAGAATCCTGCAATTCTGGAATCCTGCAATTCTTTGTTAAGAATCCTGAAATTCCTGGAATCCTGCAATTCCTAAGAGAAATCCTGGAATTCCATATTTACTACGCTTATTTCTGATTGGCTAATAATTATGCTAATATAATTCCTATATTTCTATGAGTAACATTGGGATATTTATAGGTCTATCTGTCATGCTCAATGGGAGGCTGGCCCTGGCTCTGTGGTGATCAATGAGGAGTTGATTGTGAGAGTTAATTGGAAGTATATGGCATCAGTTTGGCATTCAGACTCCCACATACTGTCGGGCTTTACAAGCCAAGCTTTAACTGTTCTCTACACCTACTTAATGAAAGTGGTCCATAGGAAGTTGCCAGTTGCTGTTTGTAAAAGATTGTATGATAAATGTTATCCTGGGGTTCTCTGTTTAATGTGTGGTGATGTTGAATTGTCGGATCATGTATTTACTTGTCGAAGTAAGGCAGCTGCGCATACTGATATTTTGTTGGACAGAATTGCTTTGTGAAAATCATTGCTGGTGGGATGTTCTTTGGTATTCTCTCCTATGTTGCATACTCTGTTTGCTGGTTATCATAATTCAGGGGCATATATGCGACTGTGTAAAGGCTTTGTACTGAGAGATTGGGTCGATGAAGCTACAGTGCATTTCAAGGATTGCAATCGAGCTTTTTTGGTGGTGGCTGATTTTGTTTGACGTCTGGCAGAAAAACACCAGTGTGGTTTGTGATTGACCAGAACTAAGTTTAGAGTGGACATGAAATGTTGTGAGTTGGTCTGTGCTTCGAAAATTCCCATTGGTCTTTCAGCTAATTCTATTAAACATTTGTTTGGTGGAGTTGTTCGTCTTTTTGGGATTGATGAGGCATTTGCCATCAGTTTTGGTTTGCATAAGACTAGCTTTTTTTTTTCTGGTATTTGTGATAATGTCAAAGTTTACATAGGTGTGTAGTGTTGTCTAAATTGGCCTGAGTGGCTAGTCACATGTAGCAAATGCATAAGCCACATTTAGTTAGATTTACTTAGCTTGCATCTGTATACTAGATAGTAGTTAGGCTGCACTCATTAAACAATAAAAAAAAAATTATCTATAAACAAATGGCTTAATTAAAAAATTCAACAGAACATTGTGTAAAATAATAACCAAAATCAGCCAAAAAAACCAGAACAAATAAGATTTGTTCATACTATCAATATTATTTGTTTATTAAACAATAAAACAAGATATTATATAAACAATATTATTTAAACTAATCTATAATAAAACAACAACATTACTAATTGAGATAAATATCAATATATATTTAATAGAACCAATAACAGAAACTAATTTTTAAAAAACATTGCTAAGAAGAACATACAACTTAATAGAAACTTTAGAAAACAAAAGATGAAAAGCAGTTAATAACATATAAAATCACAAGCCAAACAAAAAAATAACATAATAACTAGTTACCAGATAAACCAGTTAAATTCAAAATTATAGACAAAGTACTTTTATATTATATCAAAGCAAAAAAACAATAAAGTAAAAAATTTAATTTTAAATAGGATAGAACATTTTACATTAAAGAAATTCTAGAAAATGGAGCTTATAAATTAAGATAAAACAATAAAATTTTAACTAAAGCAATACATGAAAATTAACTGAAATTATATCACAATATAGTATTATTATTTATCAATAATATTTTACAATTGGAAATACAACAAATACTAATTCAACCAGATAAAATTCTATAAGATCTAGAACCAATCATAATTATTAACACAAACATGTCAAATTAATCTATAAAAACAGTATATAAAAAACCAATACATATAACAAAAGCAAACAAAAAAATGGAAATTATTGATAACATTCACTCACTTATACAATAACTATTACAATTAATCCAACATTAAAAATTAAGTCTAAAAGTTATTATTAACAAACAAATAATTTAATATAAAAACAAAAAAATAAATTAAAAATTCCAAAGAAAAGAATAATATCTTAGATATTATACTTCTGAAAATCTAGTAGACAAAATAATAGAAAAAGTGAAAAAAACATTAAAAATTCTAAAGATAGTAATAACAAATAAAGAAGCAATACTAGAAAATTGGAACCAATAGATACAACAACTCTCCAATAACTTTTGTTACTATTAGTTAAAACAAAAACTGAACATTGTTATAGATAAACTTAGTAGGATAGAGAAATAGTAATGTTTGGTGTTCTCAATTATTAATGATATATCTTTTATGTAATTCTGTTGGCTTAGTCTTGATTATCAGTCTTTAAAAGTCTTATTTACTGGTTGTAATTTTACCTGTTGAGTTTTTTGGTTATAAGGCACAAAGATTTGGTTTTCATTGATTACAACTTCTTATAAATGTGAACTATTTTTTCTGAACTAATAAGCACAGTTATTAGAATCTGACATTGTTTTTTCACTCTTCTAGTAAGCTAACAAGATAATATTAATATCCAAAACTTAAAAGGAGCCTTTTTTTTTTACCAGACTATCATAAAGTTTATTTTTAAAGAGTCAATTTTACTATGTTGTCACTTCACAAAAAAATAAAAAAAAAAATAGAGAAAAAATAAAAAAAAATAAAAAAAAATAAAATAAAAATAAAAAAATTAGTATTATCAATTGCTGTAATTAAGAGCAATTGATCCAAATCATTAATAGTTTGAGATGATTATACTAAGAGCATCTGTTCTGAAATAAAAATACAAAACAATAATTAATTTACATAAAGTCTATAAAGTTTGAAAACATGAATTTGTAATTCTGATTTCTCAATAATTGATTTATTTTAAAAAATGAAAATAAAATAGAATAAATGATAAAAAGGATAAGAATATTTGATTTTTGTTTAGTGGGTCATATCTAGGTGTTTTTTTCTAACTTCTACAATTACTCATTTTTATATATTCTTTTGGTTTTATAGGATTGTTTTTAATTGTTTTCATTATTGCTAGTTATTGCTTCACTATTTTTGTTATTGCTTCATTCTTTTACATTATTTCTAGTTATCTTATATTATAATACACTATCTGGTATTATTACATATTATTTTGTATTATCTTATGTTATAATGTATTATTCTGCATTATCCTAAGTTATAATATATTATCCAACATTATTGCACACTATTCTGTGTTATGTTATGTTTTGGTTATGTTTTCTTCATAACTTTGGATTGGTTTTTCTATTTGGGTAACAACATTCAAAACTTATATATAGATAAAACCAAAAAAATGTTTAATATAATTATATTACAATAAATTAAACAAGTTGTAAGGAAAGGCAATTTATTTACATATGTAAGAATTATCTATTGACTACAAATAAGATTTTAAGATTGACTAAAAATATTACTATACTTAGCAATGAATACAATAACTATTAATTAACTGAGAAAATTAATCAATATCTAATTTAACAAATTACAGACCAGAATTACAAAAGCAATTCTCAAGAAAAAAGTTATAAAACTAATTCAAAAAAAAAATTTAGAAAATCTCAACAGAACTCAATATTAAAAGAAGAAAATAAAATTACTCATAAAAATTAGGAATTATAATAGTAGATAAAAATAGTTAATCAGAAATAAGTGTAGAAAAAAGAGAAATTTCAAGAAATCTCATATAATATAAATTATGTATATATAGTGAAAATATTAAAAACAGAAAAATTATTAGACTTAAACAGAATAATAACTAACAATAACTATTTATCTAATATTTTTTTCTTTAAAAAATATTTTCTATAATTTGAAGTGGAATTACAGCAATATTAATAAAATATTTAATTATTATCTAATTTATGTTATCATTACTTGATTAAAAAAATATTAATTTATTTCACATTATTAATATTCTATGTTGATAAAATCTAATATTTAATTATATTCGACCAATAGCTTTTAATTATAGCTATTAACAGAATATTAATTTTTTATTTTTTATTTTTTTGTTTCGTTTCTTTGTTGTTTACTAATTGATTAAAGAGATTAAGCATTAAATAATTGACATTAAAAATAGTCTGGTAAAAGATTTAGAAACAAGAATAGAAATTTAAGAATAGCTTACCAGAAAGACACAACTGCCAAAATAAACTGGCCACTATGTTGAAAAAAAAATTTAAAGAAGAAACCATTAATTAAATTTCTGTCTATTATACAAAAGATTTAATCAAAACTTTCAAACACCAAAATTTTTAGAAACCACTATTATCAACAGTTATTGAGCATAAAGTTATAAGTTTGTTATTTGTTTTAACATCCCAAATATTTATCTGTAATACCAGTCTAATTTCACAAATAAAAAAATTAACATAAAAAAAGAAATTATTTAGGATATATAGAAAACATTATTATAATATTACAGAACAATTTCAATAAACTTTATATAATGAAATTACAAGAAAAAATCATTTAAACTATTTTTTTATTCCTTATAAAAATACCACAATTAACTCCAGTCATTATACATAAGAAATTTGACTTCATTGCTCAAAGAATTAAAGAGTTCAGATCAAGTGAAAGTGAAAATATATCAGTTAATTTCATAAAAAATGATAGTAATGTTACCAATAAAATTTTAGCTATTAATTAGCATAAAATTACTCTTCTAATTCCTAATATTAATTAGTATATATTATTATCATTTTAATTATTACTTATTAATTAATTAAATTATCAAATATTATCATTCAATTAATAACTCAATTTGTACTATAAAAATTAAAATGATCAAATTACATAATACTTTGAACCATTTAATATTTAAAATTTACTGAAATTAGTAAAAATTGGCCGAAATAATCAATAGTTTATAAAAATAATTTGTAGTTTGCCAAAATATATTTTTAGTTTGCCAAAATTATAGCAAAGAAAAAAATGCAAGTTCAAAGACTAGTACTATAACAAGTTATATAAAAGAAAAGCTTTTCTCTTTAAGAAAATTTATCTTCTATTAGATATCTTAATTAGAAGCAATTATTTCTTTACATATCTTTACAAATTAATAAAAATAAATATTTGAAAACTCAATCTTTGATTATTATACTTGATAATTCTCTAAAACCCAATTAACATTTTTGAAATTGATTAGCTACTAATTTCAGTAATCTATTAATAACTCCAGGCCTAGACCAGAAAACAATTCCCTTAACAAGATTTTATTTCTTTTATATTTTTTTTATTTTTATTTTCTGATTATAATTATTAGGATAGTCTACAGACGAGATTTCTGTAAAAAAGTTAACTTTAACAGCAAAATAACTATATATTTTAGTAAGCTTCCATTTCAGATGAGCAATTCCTGGGAAAGAGTTGATGTTTATTACAATGTAATTATACAAAATAACTGGTATAGAATTGGCTATTCTATTTATAAGCCCAGTAGTTTAAATTATAGGAGATAATTTAAAGATAAATTCAGTTATTGAAGGTTTATTAGCTTCCAGAAAACGTGAATTCACAACAAACAGACATTAACAACATTTAAAAAAAGAGACCAAAAACTTTCAATAACAATAACAAGATAGAACTCATTTATACTAACATAGTTATTTCTATTTCTTTGTATTGACAGTACAATCTAAAAGTGAATTAGAAAATTTAATATCAAGTTCTTTTATTTAAAGCTAACCCAAAAATCTGTTTTCTAACTAATATTACCAACTTATATATTTGCCAAAACCCACAAATACTTCAAAATTTCTATTTATAATCTCATGGAAAAGGTTATTGAGATTTCTGAAAAGACTCTTGTTGGCTTTATTTTCTTAAACATTCAGAATTCTAAGAAACTCCAGTTTATTCCAAACTTTATTCAATTATTTTTATTTTGTAACATTATCTTACAAGTATAAAACCTGTTAACAGAAAGCTATCTGTTTACACTAAAAGAGATTATCAAATTAAACTTAGAAAACTTAAGTACATTACAACAAATACAACTTAAAATTCTCTTAAATCAATATGCCAATATTTTTGCCAGCAAAAATGAATTTAGATGTATTAATATTATAAAATACCAGATTAATACAGAAGATATTAGACTTATTAAATAACAGATTTACTAAGTAATTTTAGCAGATAACAACCTAATTAAACAAAAAGTACAAAGAATATTAGATAATAAGTTGATCAAAAAATTGTTAAGCCTTTGGTTTTCTTCAATAGTATTGGTCACCAAAAAAAATGAAAAAATATGATTTTGTATAAATTACTAAAAGCTCAATAGTATTACTTGAAAAGATAGCTATCTAACCTCCTTCATTCAAAAAATCTTGAATAACCTAGAAAATAAGAAATAATTCTTCTCCTTAGACCTAACCAATGGATATTGACAAGTTAAAATAGATCCTAAAGACAAAAAAAAACAGCATTTACTACACAAGATAAAAACTTTGAATTTAATATAATGTTTTTTGAACTTTGCAATGCCTCAGCTATTTTCTAACATTTTATAAATGTTATGTATAAAAAAATTCTCTGAAAATCAGTGATAGTATACTTAAACAATATCAATATATTTTTGAAAATGTTCAATAACTATCTGTTTTACTTTTAACAAGTTTTTGATTACCTATAAAGTGCCAAACTAAAACTTAATCTGAATAAATACTTCTTTGAAAAGACTGAACTAAAATTCTTAGAATATAGAATAAAATAAAATAAAACCAGATCCAAACAAGATAAGAAAAATCAAAGCCTTTTCAGTCCCAACCAAGCTACAAAAACTAAAAAAATTCTTAGAATTGGCTAAATACTATTATAGAATTGTCAAAAGTTTCTTGAATATTACAAAACCATTCTATTATCTGCTGTTGAAATATGTTCTGTACCTATAAAAAAAAAAACAACAAAAACTTTCAATTATCTCAAACAACACCTAATAAAAGTACCAATATTGATTTATTTAGACTTTAATAAATGCTTTATTGTTACTACAAATGTTTCGAAAAATATATTAGAAGCCATTCTATTACAAATTAGACTAGACAATTGAGAATACTTAATTGTTTACACCAGTTATAATATTAGCACAATAGAGAATATATATAATATAACAGATTTAAAATGTCTTACTATTTACTAAGCAGTACAAAATTGAAGACACTATTTTTGCCAACATTTGACTTATATATAGATTATAAAAAACCTATTTGGTTACTTAACAAGTTACAACTAAAAAGAAAATATGTACAATAAAGTACTTATCTGCAGCAATTCTTATAAAAAGTATATTATAAAAAAAGAGCCAAGAACATTAACATTAACAGTTTGTTAAGAATAATACAGATCTGACTTCAAACTTATAAATACAATTATCTATTAGCAATTATATCAGTATTTATTAACACTGCAGTTTAAAGAGAAATTATCTTAACAGAAACAAAATATTATACAGAAACAAGCTTGCAATTACTTTATTTAAAACAACCAACTATATTGTTAAAAGCACTAAAACTGCACTAATCCACAATGAATTATAAAAAAAACTGTTTTGTATACCATATACTCTAATTTAATTACAAAACATTTTAACAAAGATACCACTTTAGAAAGAACAATAAATCTATATTATTGGTCAATAATATATAAAAATATCTTTAAGTATATTATTAACTATAATTTATGTCAATAAAAAAAAGGAGCCAAAACCACAAAACTATTTTAACTTATTATAATTAAAAATTTATTTGATAGAATTAGGATTAATTTAATTGGTTCTCTCTTAATTACATCTAAAAAAAATTGTTATATTATTGTAACTATAGACTACTTTATTAAATAGCTCGAAACCAGAGCTATTTTAGTGGTCAACACTAAAACAATAGCCAAATTTGTGTATTAAGATCTAATTTGTCAACATAAATGCCTGAAAAAATTATTATCTAACCAAAAAACTTATTTTATTAATAGTATATTAGTTGAACTAAACCAAAGATTTGAAATAAAGTAACTATTATTATTACTATATTACCTATAAATGAATAGATTGGTAAAAATATTTAACCAGATATTTTGTAAAGTATTAGCAAAAATAAGTTATAAAAATACACAAGAATAAAATTTATTTATATTTTTTGTATTATTTACATATTAAATACTAAAACAAAATACTACTCAGTTTACACCATTTAAATTAGTTTACAAAAAAAAACCACTCTATTTATTAAACAAAAAATACTTTTTTTTCTAACAAAAACAATTACTAAAAAAAATTTATAAGCTACCTTATACCAAAGAATATACTAGCTTATAAAAACATTAAAATACAATTATAAAACAACAGCTAACAATATTAATAATGCTCAGAAAAAAAAACATAACAATTACTTATCTAACCAATCAATTGAATTCAAAATTAAAGACAAAGTATTGTTACATTATACTAAAACTGAGAAACAATATAATAAAAAGTTTAATCCAAAATAGGACAAACTATTTTACATATACAAAGTTTTAGACAATAAAGCTTACAAATTACAATTGAAGAAAAAAATTTCAAAAAAAGTACACAAAAATTGTCTAAAAATTTATCATATTAAACAAAAGTTATTGTTATTTGTATCTTAATTAAAAACACAATTTCTATTAATTAGACCAAAAAATATATTACAAGATCTGAAACCAATTATTGTTATTGAAATATAGTTAATATACAATAATTTAAATTAAAAAATTTAAGTATATATAAAAGCCAAAACAACAGAAAAAAGTCAATAAAACTTTTAACATAAATTTTTCAAATTAAATTCTAAGACTTTTAAAACAACTATTTAAAACAATTCAACAATTCACAATATTAATAAAAATTACAATTAATAAAAAAGATATATAATACAGAAATTTATGCAAAAAAAGAGTGAATAAAAGTTTAATTAGAATTGAACATTTCTATTTCTATAAATAATTAAGAAAAAAAAAAGATACATGTTGAACAAAGCTTAATAAAATTAAAGAGGCTTTAAGCAAATTAAACTTGAAACCAGTAACACGAAAATAAACACCAGAAAATATTAAAAAGTAAAAAAAAAAACTTTTACTAGTTTACTAGTTCTTCAGAATTAGTAAACAACTAAGATTAAAGACATTATACAATAATCTCAACAAATAAACTTTTAACAAAAAAGCTCTTAAACAAGTAGAAAAATTTATAGGAAAAAGCAACTTAATATTATACTACAAAGCAACCTACCAATTGTATGCAGTTTTTAAATACTATTCAGCCATACTGCTAAATAGTGTACTAAAAACTATTATAGTTAACAACATAAGACAAATAACAAACTCACAATTTAAAGATCTACAAAAAGCAATACTCAACACAACAATTAAACATTATATTAAAGTAACAATTTTTACAAATACATATAATTTCACAAAAACTCAATTTTAAAAGGAAGAGATAATGTTATCTAAGTAAAAAAACCAATTCAAAAAATATTGAAAAAAACATAATTAAAAATATGATAACTTAGAAAAATGTAATAATGCAAAATAATACAAAATAACATATTATAGCTCAAAATAATATAAAATAATACACAATAACATGAAATAATTAGCCATAATATAAGATAATTAATTATAGTATAAAAGAATAAAGCAACAACAGAAATAGCAAGCAATAGCTAATAATAACAAACAATCAAAAACAATCTTTTAAAACTAGAAATATGTATAAAAATAAATAGTTTTAACAGTAAAAAAAAGACAATTAGACAAAAAAAAAGATAAAAAATATATCTTTTTATCCATATTTATAAGATTTATTTTACTTATATATTTATATTATTTCAAATAAAAAAAATATTCAAAACTTCAAATTCATTTATATATGATCTATAAATTCTGTATTTAAAGTAAAATTAATTGTTTTCTTATTTTTTGTTTTTGGCCAGATGTTTTTAGCATAAAATGTCTTAAACAATAATAATTTAGATCAATTATTCTTAATTATAGTAATTGACAATACTAATTTTTTTTATTTTTATTTTTTTTTATTTTTTTTATTTTTTTATTTTTTTTTATTTTTTTTATTCTCTAATAGAGTAACAATATTGTAAAATTAACTGTTTGGAAATAGACTTTGTAATAGTTTGATAAAAGAGGAAAGTTTCTTCTAAGATTATATATTAATATTATCTTATTAGTTTACCAAAAAAGTAAAAAGACATTATCAAACCTTAGCAATTGTGTTCAACTAATTTAGAAAAGATAGTTCACATATTTAAGTCATGAACAATTAAACATTTTTCTGTGTCTTATAACCAAAGAATTTTACAAGTAAAACAAATAAAAAATCTTTAAAGATTGATATTAATAACTTACTTTAAATATTCAGAATAGAAATTTTCAAGCTTTTTTTAATTCAAATATAAAGCATTAAATATTATCATAATATCTTATCAAATTTACTTATAACAACTCTAATTTTTATGCTAATATTACAGTTAATTCTAAAATTATTTTGTTCTTTTAGATTTTATGTTATTTCTTTAGTATTAAAAACAGACTTGTTTCTAAAAATGCTCATTACTTTGTTAAAAGTTTGTTTAATGCAGTTGAATTTATTGGTTGGAAATTTAAGTATGCTAATAATATTGTAAACATAAACATTAATATCAGTTTTGATATAATTAAGACTTTTAGTGTTTAGTACTTTGATAATAAGATCTATTCTGGCTACACTAGCTTATTGATTGTAACATTTCAGTTTTATTTTATAAAAGCACTGTATTAT
Source organism: Geosiphon pyriformis (assembly GCA_016748015.1). Classification (NCBI taxonomy): domain Eukaryota; kingdom Fungi; phylum Glomeromycota; class Glomeromycetes; order Archaeosporales; family Geosiphonaceae; genus Geosiphon; species Geosiphon pyriformis. Next base: position 80,148 of record JAAOMT010000557.1, on the reverse strand, counting down.
TGCTTGTTTGTAACTAAAAAAAAGAAATTATATAATTTGAAATATCTAAATATGGCTTATATTCAATATAGATTAGTGAAGAACTTTAATCATTTATTTTTGTGCATACAAAATAATAATACAAAAAAAAATTATTATCAGATATTATTTTGGAATAAAATGAGCTATTAGGTACTGTTGTTGAAAAAAATATGGTTGTTTAGTTTATAAGTAAGGCCAAATCTTTTGTTGATTTATATATATTGCTGGTTAAAGACTTTATATTGAAAAGCTGAATGACTAATACAATACACTATTTAAGTACTAGATTTGATGATGACAGATTAGTTATTAAACTGGTTCATAGTCTTACTAAAAGTTATAGATCTGCAATTTGGTTACTAGTCACTAAGTTAAAATCTTATTATGAAAAGCATAATCTTCTATTATATAATAAATCTGATATTCTTTTGGTTTCTGGTTTGATGTCTTTGTAGTTTTTTGAATTATTTTGCAGTTTTGGTGTTTGGTTAAGTATCCATATTTGCTTTAAATTACACTTCTGTTTGTTTAGATTGAATTTTGGTTTTTTGAAAGATGTCTTATTGGTAAGTGATTTAGATGTTTAGTGTTATCTTAATTGGCCTGAATGGCTAGTCACGTGTAGAAAAAGCATAAACTATACTTAATTTAGAGTCTTGTTTAATTTTATATTCTTAGATAGTAGTTGGGCTGCACTCGTAAAGCAATAAAAAAAAATTAATATTTTAAAAATAAAACAAAAACTTTTGGATTGATATTTTTATTGATATGCTGTTAATGCTGATTATAAATTAAAATTGTCACATCTATAGCATTTAATTCTAAAAATGCGCATTTATTATAATTAACAAGAAGGTGATCGACAAAATAACTTAAATCCAATCAAAAAATTGGGATCGACAACAAAATTATTTAAAAAAGAAATAGTCGCACGAAACTTCCAAGAAATATGGCTCTAACACTAAGACGTTCTCTAGCTACTAAAGCGCCACAAGTAGTTTCTAACTATAAGAGCCTGACACTTGGCCTTCTCCCTGCTGACGGTATAGGACAAGAAGTCATTCCTGTAAAGTTCTATCATACCTTGCGACCTTAAGCTTTCTCTGCAGAGACTCTTCTAAACCTCACACTTGACGTTTCAAATTTTAGGCAGCAAAACAAGTTCTTGAAGCTCTTCCCAGTGGTGGTCCCCACTTTAATTTTCTGCACCTTGATGCTGGCTATGAACACTTTATGAAGACTGGAAAGGCTCTGCCTGAGGAAACTATCGAAAAGTTGAAAACCGAGTGTGCAGGCGCTCTTTTTGGGGCTGTAAGGTAATTTATGAACTTGGATCAACTATAGAATTTCAGCTTTAAACTTTCCCTTGAGGCGATTATTAACAATCAAGCTTATACTTTCTTAAATCACTGCATATTTTCGATTTCTCGAGTTAATTTCGATTTGATTACATACGCTGAATGCGTAATAGTTCTCCTTCTTTTAAAGCGCCTGGCTACTCTTCTCCAATTGTCGGCCTTAGGAAAAAACTGGATCTTTACGCTAACTTACGTCCAGTTGTTTCCGTGGCCAACCCTAAAATTCCAAATCAAAAGCCCATTGATTTATTATTGATTCGAGAAAACACTGAATGCTTAGTAAGATTAAATGATTGCTTCGCCCGAAATTTGCTTGGTCGATTTATCACCTAAATCGAGATTGAAAATCATTGAAATTCGTGTGCCGCTTGAAATATAAATTTGTCTCGTACTTCAGTATATCAAACAAGAACGCGAAGAAATTGACCCAGTGACAGGTCTTAGAGTTGCTTGGGCTGAGAGAAAAATTTCTGAATACGCATCCCGTCGATGTGGGAAGGTAGCTTTTGATATGGCGTTGACAAGGGATAAATTACGACAAAGTATTCCTGTTGAAAAACGTATTTGGAAGGGAAGACCCCAAGTTACAATAGTTCATAAATCCAACGTAATGAGCATTACGGATGGACTCTGGCGCGAAACAGTACGTAGTGTTAAGGAAACCAACAGCATATACGATGGTGTAGAAATGAAGGAGCAATTAGTTGATTCGATGGTGTAAGTGTTAGAGTTTCAATCTTTAATATCATTTGGTGAAATCTGAGACGAATTCTATTCCTTTTTAGGTATCGTCTTTTCCGTGAACCACACCTTTTTGATGTAATTGTTGCGCCAAATATGTATGGTGACATTGTTAGGTAAGAATATCGTAGATTTTATTTTGTTCAAAAAGAAACCATGCCTAAAAACTCGTCTTCTTTTGTAAAGTGATGGTGCAGCAGCATTGGTCGGAAGCTTGGGGGTTGTGCCAAGCGCTAATGTAGGCGATGACTTTGTGATTGCCGAACCAGGTAGACAAATTTGATCAAGATCTTTTATTCCACGTTGGTAAATCGGTGTTCAGATTATTCAGTAAAATCTTCCCTCAAAAGTTCATGGTTCAGCTCCGGACATTGCGGGTCAGAACAAGGCGAACCCAATTGCAACAATTCGTAGTGCTGCGTTGTTATTGGAACATCTTGGATTCCCACATCAAGCAATGGCGATATATAATGCTGTAGACACCGTGTTAATACGAGGTGATATATTGACCCCTGATTTAGGGGGGAAAGCAACAACCCAAGAAGTTACTGAAGCGATTATCAAACAACTCTAAAGCAGAAATCATCCAAAATGGGTTAACGCGCTTGAAATTTTCCTGAATTTGCATTCGGATCTCGAAGCACAGTTAGGGCATTCAATAATTGATGATACCATAATCGTCATACTTTTCGGCTCTGATGGCATCGGTGATATTTTTATGATAACAGGCAAATCATTAGATGAAGCGGAACTTTAAATAGATTAGAAAAAAGAAAATTCAATTGGATCGGTTGTTGCTAATCCAAAATGTGAAATTTTCGATGAATATAAATTAATGAAAAATATCCAATTCGTGTTTTTACAAGACATCATTATTCATGAAGACTGAACAGGTCATGCGAAGTGTCTGCCGAAGGCAGACAAGAATAATAAATGTTTTTAATTATTAAGTACTGAGGTTTTTAAATTATTAAACATCCATTCAAGCTTTATTTACTCTATTACGCACAAGCGTGGTCAAAACGCCATGCTACCAGCTTTTTTTTCTTCCAAATTGCAGTCATCGTCTTGAGAACTCTGCTAACTTCCAATTTCGAGCTCTGAAACGGGCTTCAAGCCCTGGCTCAACATTTTGTTTCCAAGCATTATTGAGTCCAAAAACATTCCTCTTCATTGAGAGCTCACATTTTGGCCCACAACATTTTGCTTGTCGGCAAATTTCTGGGAATGAAGGGCTCGATATTGTCGGGGATAAACTTATAGACGTAGCTGTAGTGGGTGAAGTGATTTTTGTGGCCATTAATTTCTCTACTACCTCTTCTGATATTGTTTGTGATTCTAGTTTATTGGTTGAATTTAATTCTTTGATTCCTGTGAAATCTATATCTTCGAGTGTTATAGGATCTTGTAAGGGAATGTGGGAAGAAAGTATTAAAGTCTCGGTAGGCTTCGTTTCAGGTTTTGCTTCTGTGACCTCTTGTAGCGTTGTTTCTGAAGCTACGGGTAATGAGCTGGTATTATTCGTAGCTGGTGCTGATAGTGTTATTTTCGGTGACCAATCAATATAATCTTGAAGAATTCGATCAACCATGGACACCAAAAGGTTAATGTCAGCTTTTCGTGGTACATCCCGAACGTAACACCACCAAGCAGCAATGATAGATTGCACTTTGGTAATATCTTTTAAATTACGGGTAAAATGTGCTACATCGTGTTCTAGTTTCACAAATTCTTCGAATTCTTGAGCAATAATTACATGTTCTAATTTAGCTTTCTCTATACATTGACGTGCAAGCGCCCGATCAGTTTCAACGCAACTCTCATCTAGGCATTCCCAATCATAAAATCTTCTACCCAATGACAACATAGGTCCCGCGAACCATGCTTCTTGTCCGTCGTTGCCGAATCGGGGTGAGATTGAGAGGATAGTTGATGATTGAGGCATAAAAAGTGCATTACTCAAAGCATTTCCATGAGAGCCAATAAGCAATGTTAAGTTACGAAATAAAAAAGCAGAACCAATAAATTCATCGTTTTTATCTGAGCTATGTGTTATGATATGGGGCCTATAACCGCGATTTTCTAAGGCATTGTAAAGCTCGTCAAAATTCACAATTTGTTGAACATCATTACGTTCGATGAGCCCAATCTTAAAATCCTTTGGTATTGAAATTCGGAGAGATGAATTTAATGTAGGTTTGACAATATCTTCGTTTTCAGTTATAGTATTGGAACTTGGTCGTTCCTCCTCTTGCTTTTCCCGTTCAGCAGTTACATTCGCAAGAGACTCGATATCAACTTTATAGTGCTCAAAAATATGTTTTTTCAAAGTGTAACCATCATCGCCGGCAATATTGGCATCACAAGATTTGTGAGAGCAACGATTACCGAGACCAACAACAGCTCGGGTGAAACAAACAGGAACAGTCCCTCCTGGGGCTAGAATTTGGAAAGCGGTAGTCTTATAGAGAGGATCTAAAACTATATCTCGACCTTTAGAGGACAGATAACTCATGTCAAATCTAGAAGGTGCCTGAATACCATCGAAAACATCGGCCCGAAATAGCCATGAATCTGCGGTGGCATTGTAACTTCTCATAACGCTATTAGAAGCGTGGCAAAATATTAAAAATAAATTGATTTCAAAGAATCACGGAGAAAGGATAGCTTGTTATAACAGGACTGACCTCCATAGAGGTAGCAATCCATTAAACATCCAATGACCAAAATCGTAGGGGCTGAATAGTCCATAAACAAAAACTTTTTCGTCAATGAAAGAATAACGTCTTGAGGGAAATTGGGCAAATATATGCGGTGACCATTTTCTATCAGCTTCCTTCCCTGAAGCGATAAGATTTACAACTGGTGGTCGGGGCTTAGAACTGTTTTGCACAAGAAATGCGCCTAAATTATGACATAAAAAGTGACTAAATTAGAAAATCAATAAAAATAAAAACGAATCCCAAAGGTCACCTACCTCGATCACGATCAACGCAAAAATTTTTGAATTCACAAATACGAACTCTTTCATTTGAGCTGAGATTTAATAGCCCATCGATGGTTGTATCGGTACAATTCCATTCAGAAACTAAAGTTGGTTTATTTACTCCATCAAAGATCAGCTCCAAGTTGTCCAATTCAGACCAGGCTCGATCTAGGAAGGAGTCACCGTCCTGAGAGATGTAAACGATGAAGTAGACAAGTGACAAGCAAAAAAATAAGGTGAAGCAGGACAAAGCGTGTCGCCCTCCAAAGAGACTTTGGTTGGTTCTGTTCATTCTGCTCCGCCTTCTCTTTTTGGCGGGGTCACCAGGAAAAGAAACCTGGTTTACCATAGGCAACACTGAAACGCGGGAAGATTTTTATTGCGCAACAAGGTTTTCCAGTGATGTGGAGGGCAGCTCTTGCCGAGCTTTCTCCGGAGTTGAAAGAAGAATTGTTTCCCAGGAACACGAACTATTTTTTGAACAGTGTACTTATCTTTGATCAGGCGTCAGATTCCCGAACGGATAAGCCACCGAAGGCTGAAGCAATTTAATCGGGGTTCTGCCACGATCATAAAATTAAATTACAAATGTCCAAGTTTTTAATATTTATTAATATTATTACTTTAAAAATAACAATAACTTTTAGTTTTAAAAATAAATATTGTAATTATAATTTTATTAAATATAAAACTAAAATTGCTTATATAAGTTTTTGGAAAAAGCTATCGTAGACTATCAAAAAAAGAAAAAAAGTTGTTTTTATTTAATCAAATGTTTTATAAAAAATATTTTTTATTTTGGAATTAATTAAGAATATCAATAAGCAATAAATGTTTGATTAAATTTTTTTTTTATAAATTGCAACGTTTGAATAATTTATTATTAATATTTTCTGTTATTAAAATTATTTTTTAAAATTTACATGTTTAATAACATTTTTAGCATTAATAATATCATGTGACTTTGCATCTTTAAGATGATCAATGGTGTTATTTTTATGATCACATAATTACTTCATATTGAATATGTTTGATATTGATGTTCGCATTATAGATAATTAAGGTTATTAATTAATCAAATAAACTAAACTTATCAGGGTTTAAACTCTGATCTTAGGATTTTTTCCACGAACAATAAAAAGTTCATCAATACCCACCCGATAAGAACAGTTTGCATAATATGACAGGATAAAAAGATAGGATAGATTTGCATGTGTTTGTTTCTCTTATAAATACAACTCCTCCTTTTCATATGGTTAGGGGGTTTTCATTGCAAACACTGCTCTTATGTTCAATCTTAAAAAAAATAGTTTTATCTTTTAATTTTAAAAAAAGGCAGATTGTCGAAACTGAGAATAAGCAAGCATTGAGACCACTTTTAGTACATGCTTTACTTTTTATCAAATTTCTCGGTCAAAAAGCTTTTAAAAATTGAATTATCTCAAAATAAAAATTTGATTTAAATGAATTCAAATCAAAATAACATCAATGAAGAAAACTCAACGAGCCAATATTCTGCTTTTGACGCTTTTATTCACCAGAAATCAGACCAACCACTACCACCACATAATGATGTTTCGTTATTAGCTTCATCTTTAGCCCAAGATGCGTCTCCAGATTCTCAAATATTAATTCAGTCCTCACCTTCAACACAAAAAACTCAAAATTCATCATCTCAACGAAGACCATATCCAAATCAAGAAAATTCAAGTCTATTTGATGACATTTTTCATGAACTTTCAAGTTCCCCCGAATCTCGACCTGGAAAAACTCAACGTGAACTTGCAAACCAGAATCGATCCATAAATCAACAAAAACAACAACAGCATCATAAAGATAATTCATTAGATGCAATCATCGAAGAACCTGATAATTTATCATTCAATTCATCTCCAGTCAACAATCAATCCTATGATCCATCCGGTAGTTTAAATGACCGAGGGATATCACCCTCCATTGGTTTCAAAAAAGTTCAATCACGACCGTCAAAACTTCAATTTAGTCCACCAACTGCTCGATATAATCGCATATCTCATCCTACAACGACTGGTTCTTATTCAAGTGAAAGGCTTCCATGGAGTACCCTAAGACATTATAGTGATGGTTCCTTTGTCGCTTCACCCCTTCAATCAAGCTATGCAACTGCAGAGAATTTTTTTCCTACCAGTGTTTCCTCACAATATGATTCCCTTCCTCACTTTTCAAGGTCTCTTGATGATGGTCTAAGTTTATTCAGCGTTATTATGGATGATGGCTCAAAACAACGTCGTAAAGTTTCTTTGACTTCTGAAACCTCCCCAATATTACCAAGGTATCAAATTAATATAATTTCTTTGGGATTTTTCTCATAATTTGAAATCTCGATTTTTACAATTTCGCCATAATTTTTTCCGTCTAAACAGGGTTTCCACATCTGATAATGACCCACTTCTTCCTGATGAAAATGACTCAGATTCCGATTATTTCCCAACCTTTGAGGATATGGAAGAAGATCCACATCGTCATCGTTATACAGATAACTGTTTCCATATATACAAGCACCGTGCCAAATCCTGGATTCGACGAAACACAAGACTTTCACTAAACGCAAAAAACATCATCAAGTGCGCATTGGCATATTTCCTTGCTTCTATGTTTACTTACATACCAAAATTGAATCAATGGGTCGGCTTAACCTCAGCTAAAAATTCACATCTTGTTGGCGCCGTGGCAGTTTTCTTCAATCCAGCAAAATCTATCGGTGGCATTTTGGAAGCTGTCAAATTTGCACTTTTTGGGGGTCTTTATGCCGTGCTCATATCTGTTGGCAGTATGGCTTCCGCCGTTTGGTTCAACAAGCAGGAATTGTATACTTTAGGTCACGTTGTGAGCGTCATCATATGGTGTGGTGGGAGTATGTTTATCACTGCTTTCTTAAAAGCAACTCTTAAAGAGCCATTCTTTAATAACGGTTAGTACTTTTGAAAAATATTCTAATCATGATTACGATTCCTTTTTATGAAATTCAATATGCTTATTACGCTTTTTTCTTAGCTTCCTCTCTTTCAAACATCATTATATTCATCACGTTAACAAAAGAAGGAAGCGTGATCCTTGGTGAATTCTCTACAAGCAAAATATTTCAAGTAACCACTATTGTGCTGTTGGGAGTGTCTATCAGCTTCTTGGTATCGGTTCTGGTGTGGCCTGTGAGTGCAAGTGATAAACTAAAGTAATATCAGTGATATAAGCTAAGCGAAACTTCTCTACTTTTGTCTCCAATTATTATTACTAAAGTGTCTCAAATTATTATCAGAGCCGATATTGGCAAAACTTTGGGCTCATTTCGACTTTTGCTTAAACTGCTCACGAAAACGTTCCTCATCGATGATATACACTATACCGACAAATCGGTTCAAGCAGCAATCGCTTCACATCGTGCCACTTTCACATCTCTTGAAGCCTCGCTTAACGAAGCCAAATCAGAGATTTTTAATAGGCAGATGCAACGTGAATTGGAGTTGTATCGTGAAATTGTTAAAAGTTTGCAACGTTTGGCACAACATTTGGGGGGTCTACGAAGTTGCTGTGGTCTTCAATGGGAAATGCTTAAAGAGATGGATAAAAATGGAGATGGAATTCCATTGCAAGAAGGTGGGTCTCAACGAAGACCGAGTGGAAATTTTTTAGAAGAGGAAGATTATGGAGATCTGGGAGTCTTGTTGGAATTTATTAGTCATGTTGGCCCACACATGAAATCCCTAGCTTACACCTGCAAACAAACCATGATCTATCTTCAAGATCAATTTGGAAAAAACACCTCAGATTATGATCCCACCTTAAATAATGGGCCCTCGTTTTCTCTTCTTCAACAAAATCTTCAAGCAGCTCTCTCACTTTTCGAAACCTCACAAACTCGTGCGGTAACTCGTTTATACAAAAAGGAATCGAGTGATGGGCACTTTGATGGCCGGCCAAATGAAGAAGTCTTTCTAATTTACTTCTTCGTATTCAACCTCCAAGAATTTACTCGGGAACTTGAACGTCTTGTAGTATTGGTTGGTGGAATTAATCAAACTGGAAAAAAAGAATCAGCAAAATTTAGAAAGGGAAAATGGTGGCAGTGGTGGAATATTGGTGATGGTTTTTTTGGTAAAAATGTCGAGGCAAGGAAAGATGTTGGGGCAGATAGTAAACTCCACGTCAAACCGCAGTTTCCCGAGCACTCTCATAATCTCTACAATACGCTTCAAACCCCAGAACCGAAAACTAAATGGCAAGCATTTACCATGCGTATATGGAAATGGTCATCTTGTTTCCGTCGATTTGAGGTTAAGTATGCATTCAAAGCTGCAGTGAGTGCTGCTATCTTAGCGGCACCAGCATTTATTGAATATACGAGACCTACTTTTGTCAAGTATAGAGGAGAATGGGCCTGTATTTCTGTAAGTTGGGTTAAATCCTTGCAAATTTCATTAGTTTTCCTGTCAATAGTTAACATTAAAAATATTTTATCAGATGATGGTGGTTATGGTGCCTACTGTGGGAGGGACAAACCTAATGGGTTTATATCGGGTATTAGGAACCTTTTTCGGATCAGGGCTCGCTTTTGTTATCTACTCTCTGTTCCCAGATAATGCCCCCGTTCTCGCATTATTCGGTTTCTTCATCGCGCTACCATGCTTTTATATTCTTCTCCACACGAAATATAATCGAATGGGACAATTTATTCTCTTGGGTTATAATCTCGTTGCCCTGTATAAATTCAATTTACGAAATGAAGAAGATGAAGACAATCTAGATATAGGGCAGCTTGCCCTTTATCGTGGTGTCGCCGTATCTACTGGTGTTTTATGGGGCGTTTATGTGACGAGCTATTGGTGGCCTTATGAGGCAAGAACCGAACTAAGAAAAGGCTTGAGTCTTTTGATTATAAATATGAGCTGGCTGTACAAAAAGCTTGTAGCTCTTTACTCCCACCCACCACAAGATAGTCAAAAATCAAACAGAGAAAATGACGACTTAATTGGCAACTCAATCAGAAGTAACGCAAATGCACAACAAACTGCTATAACACTCACACAATCAAAGTATCATCTGTCAACCTCAACCAAAGAATTTATGGAACTCGAACTCTTTTTACAAGTTTCCATTATCGAGTTACGCGATTTATTAGGGCAAACACCAAACGAACCACGTCTCAAAGGTCCCTTTCCCGTACATACCTATGGCAAGATTCTCAATAGTTGTCAAAATATTCTGGACAAAATGTTATCAATGCGTATCGCCGTCACTAAAGAACAATTCTATGAAGCGATTCGACGCGATTTCATTATTCCGATTAATCGTGAATTACGCGAACTTGTCGGTAATATGTTATTATACTTTTATATTTTGGCTGCGGCTTTACGACTCAAAACACCACTACCACCATATTTACCTCCGGCTGACCAAGCGCGCAGACGAATGGTTCAAAAAATTCGAGATTTGCCAGTGGTTCGACAACGTGTGGTAGAGGGTAATGATGAGCATTATATTGTGTATTACGCATATGCGTTGGTGATGGAAGATATTATTAGAGAATTGGAAAATTTGGGTGCTATAATGCAAGAGTTATTCGGTACGATGGGTGGTGAAGATTTTGATGCTTTGTTCGCATCATCCGAAGATTATAATCCAGCAGCGATTGAAGATGGCGCTGTCTTGCAAGAGAATTCATAAAGGCCCTCTTACAATAACAGGATTTCTGGTGGATGGAACGTGTAAAACTATGTAACATTTGTGTCATATATTATACAACACAGTATTGCTGTAAAAAATAAATATTAGCAAATTTGAACTTCCCATTAAATATTGTTATAGGTTATATTTTTGATATCTTGGCATTATCAAACAAAAAAAGGAATCTTATATATATAGTCTTTGGTCACCTTATTTGTATTTGAACAGATTGTTATAATAAAAATTACTTTAACCTTAGTTGTGTTAACTGAAGTTAAAGATGATGAGATTTAAACAAGTAGCGATTATCGGCTTTGGGTATGTTCAATGAATTATTTAGATTCAAACTTGTCACCATATCGACAATGATATTCAGACTCTCATTTCATGCTATTTGTATAACAAACAAAGAGAGGAGCCAATCAACATCCCTACCTAACATCACACTGGCAAAATGTAGCTCGAACATAATTCACGATGCGCTTTAATTAATAAATCCAATTAATGGAAAATCATCTACATTCCAAAAGTTCATCGATTTTGCAAGGCAACAAAGTCCACCATGCCGTACAATAAGAAATCACTTATCAAACCTATTAAAACGACTCAAATTTAAATAGCAATCACCATATCCTTCTTTCCAGAAGTTTTTTGAACCTGGTATTCCGCGTTCAACAAGAAAATCCGACTCAGCATTAATATTTCATCTGAGATTTCAGGGTTGGTGTGTAGATGTAATGAAATCCAATAATTCAATGCATTTCGCATGTGTTCTTCTGACACATCAACACATCGCCTGAAACGCGGTAAAGGCATGGATGAGTAAGCTGAATATGATTTCATGATACAAGTGATGGATTTGAAATCCCTTTTCAAAATACTTACATGCCGCGTTCTTCATTTGCTATTTGAAGTTCTTGCAATGTCAGGTCATTAGTGCCTTCTTTCTCGAGCATCTATTAACAAAATCAAAGAATCAGTGAGCTTTGAAATATGTTCCGAGAAAATGTGAACCAAAAGATACCTGATCATCAACAAATAAATAATCGAGACGTCTTTCTATTCTCTTCTGAAGTTTCTTTCTTGTACCCCAGGTATTCATTCCCATGAATCTATTGAAATCGATTAAGGGAGTATTATTAATTTTCAGAGACGAAAAAAAATACATTTTATCACGGAAGATTCTGTAGAGATACAAGGTTATACTCACTTACAAAGATCCTTCAATAATATTCTATTCATGGATCCGAAATATAACTGATTTCCAATCTTTTTTTGTAGAGTGATTACTTCACTCAAACTTTGAAAGTCTTTTTTGGCTAACTTTTAAGGGTTATCAAATTTTAGAAAATTGCTATATCCGACAGGAACATCAAATTTTATAAACCTCATACCTGAGCATAATTAAATCCAAAAATCACTTTATGGACTAAAAGTTGTTTATCATATAGCTTTCGACGCATTTTTTCCTTTGAAATCCAACCGTGAATTGATTAAAATCGCACAGAGCAAAAAATGATGTCAATACATATCAAATTTCAAATTTTCAATCATTTTACATACCCTCTGACTTAAGGTTACACATGTACTAGGAACCACATAAGGAGCTATGAGAAAAATCACCGGTATCAGTTCAGCTACGGTGAACAAAAGAAACCCAAATGGAAACAGTTTTATCGCGTCAACTTGAGCAGTTCTGACCTGTAATTACTCGAAACAAAAGTGGTTCACATTAGCAATCTCATCTTTTACCGACAACTTTTAGAAAGCCTTGGATCTGAATAACTACTGACCAATTGAGCTTCCCGTCTAGTCAAAGGTCGGAAATCACGATCTCGTCTAGCTTTCAATTGTCGTGCCAATTTTTGGTTCGTCCAAATTTGTCGTAACCCGTTTTGATAAAAAAAATAAAGTTCTTTGGCTTTTGCTAAATATCCTTTTTTAGAAGGGGTAGGTGATGAAGAAGGGGTAGGCGATGATGAAGCTTTAGATTGTATGGGGATAGAAGGTGGTGGTGATTGTGTGTTTGGTAATGGTGATGGTGGTGACGATGATTGTGGCCGGGGTTTCGTTTGGTTTGTGTCTGTGAGTAGTGGAAAAGATGACTTTGGAGATGAGGAGTGGTCGATTTGATTTGTGGTTTTATTTGTGAATGTTGGTCGTGTATAGGAAAAAAAGGAACAATAGCTAAAAACCGTAAATCAGAAGGTATTGGGGTAATTTTTTCGATTTGATCATTCATGATAATTATAATTGAAAGACGTAACTTACCTATCACCCATGATTCTTAAAGAGGGTGAGGTAAGCGAAGGAGCACCTACACAAAGTCCCTTCACCCTTCGCCGTCTACAACCCCATTAATTATTCATTGAATTCGAAAGTGAAGGTTAACCAAAAAAATGAAATTGCTCTTTGAATGTTGAATTTTGGTCAAATTCTTTTTTATTCAATAATTTGAAAAGTACCTGATTAACCAATGAGGAACTTTACTGTTGACCATTCGGAAAGAAATCATTCTCGAGTATCGATCGAGTTTGAATATTGAATCAAAAAGCTTTAGTCAAATCAAAATTGGAAAAAACCTTTAGAACCAAAAAAATTCTCGATTATCAATAATTTTTCGTTGTGCAAATCAAATAAAGTTGATTGGCTAGATAGATCAGTCAAAAATAATCCCACCATGATACGATCTTTAAGTTGTTCCCTGATGACCGAAAAGTTTCTGCGGGATTCCTTTTAAGAGATCAATGATAAGTTCGAGACATCATCAATAATAAAAAGCCCGTGATTGTAATCAATTTTTAGTCTTGATTTACTATATTGAATGCATTTTATGAAGATTCGAAATTCGGAATTATTAAAAGTTTCATTCCTCAATTTTATTACTTTACTTCCAACTTTATATCATTATAAAGCTTAGTTGATAATTAATGATATGCTCATAACTGATGATTCTCGGGATTTCAATTGATTCTCGGATAACAAAAGCAATTATAATATTTGTTCATTATACATAAAGGAATTAAAGCAATAAAGAAATGAAAATGAAAGCAAAAAAAGCTATCTACAATGGCAAATGAGATCAGTTCAAAAGCAGCAAAATATATATACAAATTATTTAAAAAAAAAATATACAGAGTTGTATGCAAATAATTGTCCGCAATACAGTGCTGCTCGCTCAAGGAATCTACTAGGTTTTCAACACACGCGATCAAATTAATAAAAACCAATTACCTAGCTAGAAAACGTTCAACTGTGAAAACCGTTCGAGCTCCACCGAGCAGAAAAATATTTACAAAAAAATAAAGTCCAACTTCACCTAACTATCAACCCTCTTCCTTTCCCCACCTTTTTACACCACCACCATCACCGCCATCATCATCATCAAAAACACCTGCTTCTCCTCCATCTCCTTCACCAATAGCGTACGACTCGATAATTGCAGCCGACAAATTGAAACTCTTGATTTTCCAGGACAAAAGTTCTGGGCCAAGAAACCGAACTCCCAGCAACAAAACTATTGTCTCGAGACATCTTTTGTAGAATTGTTGAAGCCTCAATTAACTGGTGAAGGTCAGCCTCGAACAATGGAGCTGGTACCGGGGCGTTCGGGGGATGTTCAGGGCTGAGTGAACAGCCGAGAGACGAATCACAGCATCGGTTCCTGTTTATTTTCTTTCGGGTCACTCGTTGTGAGGTGGATCCGCCACTGCTGAGCGAAATGACCTCGTCAACTTCGGCAAGGCGGTAAGGTGCTGAGGATTGATCTTGATTTTGTTGACCTCCCGCCATCGAGTCAAGTGATCCAGGAGCGAATTCATAGTGGGAGACATAATCTTCAGATCCAAGGGCACTTACGGGAGAGTTATTAGATTCATCCCACTGGAGATCCTGGAAAGCATCATTCGTTATATTTTTTCTACGTTTCGACGCATGTGTGTCGCTTGACCCTTCTTGCGAATCGAATTCAAAATGAGAATTTGAACGTTTTTGGGAAGTCACATTTTTGAAGTAATCATCCCATTCATTATGACTCGAGAGGTTTTTTTTATTTACATCGCGATGAAAGTCACCGTCCTCCTCATTTAACAAAGCCGAAATATTTCGGGCCTTTGATCGATACTCTGATGGAAGGTATCCATCCTGATAATTATGTTCGAGATGGTTTCCCCGATTATTAATATCGCTGCCTTGTAATGTCATCGGAATGAATGAGGGTGAATTATTTTCCCCATTCGATCCAAGGGCCAAGAGCATGGGGTCAATTAAAATTTCACGATTCAATGGGATTGAACCGATTTCGTTAACAGGTCCAAGACCCAATAACATCGGATCAATGACGCTGTTTGGGATAGTGACAGACAATGTGGGATCGACCATGTTATTGGGAATGGTGGGAGGATTGGATATAATGGCAGGTATGATCGGGGCATCTGTTAATTGATCGATCGGATTCATTAGATGGGAAATAGAAGGTAAACTTTTCTGTTCCATTTTGTCCTTAGGCTTAACAAGAGATTCGCGTGAATTCATCAAAATCTTCAAAGTGGGTTTTTTGGTATTAGTATTGGGAATGATGGTCGAAGCTGCTGGAATAGGAGTACGAGGAATATTGGTCGTAGTAGTTGCTGTGATTGGAGTACGAGTAATGTTATTCCCAGTTGTTCCGACAGAAATGCGAGGATCTTTAGGCTTACGCCTCAATCTTTTCTTTTGAGCGGCTTCATCGGAAAGAACTAAAACTCCAAAGCCAGGCTGCGTCGGGTCCAAAGCTTGAGATGGGAAATTAATCCCGAATATTGGAACTAACTCTTCGCGGAGCTCATAGCAAGTTCTGCGAGCTAACTCAAGAGCTGATTCAAAAGGCATCCTATGTGATTAGATCAAAAGATAGAGAATTTGGGAAAATGAATTAGTAATTAGTGATATTTTAATTAATAAGTAGAAAATTATTTACTTACCAAGTCCCTTGAATTTTGAGAAATCCACCGCGAACTTTTTTGATCTCCGATGCAAGATCAGGGTGAGTATCAACTAGTTTCGCAATATCAGCCTTATTCTTGCCTAAAGCTTTCCAAATTCCAGTGAAATGAACGAAGCCTGTTTCTCGATCCCACATGATAGGATGTTCATTGATGTTGTACTCATAAACTTTAATTTAAAAAGAAATGGGATACAATTTGTCAGAAATTTCAGAAAAACATTGGGAAAGTTGGAAAAAACCAAGATTTTCAATCAATAACTACCAGGAATGTAACCTCGTGTGTCAAGAGAAGTGGAATATTTGTTTCGTCCGACATTAATGTTTGGAGTAGAGTGAGGTCTGTAGAGAGGGGATTCTTTTGAAATATCATAAAGGTCAGCGTCTTGTAGTAGAGCAGATCGTTTTCTTGACCCAGATTTACGGCGTCGGTTTGGTGAGCTAGAGGGGGGAACGTGGCTCGCCGTAAGTACCGTTGTTGTTATTGAAGGAGAGACTTCCGTAAGGTTAGAATTTAATAGGAAGCCGGTTGTGAAACGTATTGGTTCGACTGACTCCTGCGACATTGTAACAGGACGGCTAAGAAGAATATGTAGAAGGATTTATAATGAAAAGTTTGTTTTAAACTTTGATATAAAATAGTTACAATAGTGGTGAAAGCTGGAGTCAAAAGAATTACTTGAAACTTTGTCCGCAATAAACAAAAAGTAAATTCAAGTGAGAATCTGAGAAAAGTATTTAGGAGTTGAGTTGATCGCGTCAAAGTCAAATAAACTTTAACTAGAAGTCAAAAGTCTCGGTAAGAGTAAGGGAGTTATACGCCTTGGAGAAAAGTCTGATAATATCGAAATAAATTTCCCGGACGCAGTCAAAAAGATTCCGAGCTAATAACTATTGACGTTGAATTCTTATAAGTAGGGGTGGTTGAGTTGTTTTTCTTTTTAAGTTGGTGTTGGTTTGCCAATAGAAAGAATTTGATAACAAAAAACGACGAGACGACAACGACAACGACGACGACGACTACTACTACTACTACTACTACTACTACTACTACTACTACTACTACTACTACTACTACTGCTACTGCGACGACTATAATGACGAGGACAACAACAACAAACAAGAGAAGAGAAGAGAGTAAAGCTTAAGATTTTTTAAAAGAGGATTTATAGGTTTAGTAATCGATGAAGATAACTAAGAGGTAGAAGAGTTTTTGGTGAGAGAGTGAGAGTGAGAGTGAGAGTGAGAGAAAGTTAAGAGAGAGCGGCTAGATAATTGGTAGGTGTGAGGGGAAAAAAGAGAAAGGAGAAAATATAACTAATAAAAAAACTATTATATCAACGGCGGACCTGATTGTTTTATGTATCTATGTATGGCCGAGACAAGTTTCGAGGGTCGGTATCACAAACTGTGAGACCATTCAAAACTTTATTATAAGACAGTATAGTATTAATAGGTATTTAGTAACGAAGGTCATGGTTCATGCGTAGCAACAAAATACCCAATCTATGATCAACAAAATATGATAATAATAATAATTATAATATCATATATATATTTTTAAAAACTAACTTTCTATAGTAATTTAGCATTCGAGTAACATTCTCAAGAAGGATAATTTAGTCACCCTGGGAATATCAGTTGGGGTTTTTCAGCTTGTGGATGGAGAAGTCCCGCTGTTAGTTCGGACAATAAAAATGTAACGAGGACAGATGATGTCAAAGTCAGAATAAGTAAAGGGATTTGACTGCGGGAGTTAGTTTGATTGATTGAGAAGTAATTGATAAAAAAATTTGGGTAATATTCACGATCTTTATCCTTTCTCGTTTTTATTTATTCAGCAACCCAAACCACGCAAGGAAAATAAACACGTAAGTACGCAAAGTAATGCACAGCCACGAGAGAAGTAGATTTTCGTCGCATATTCTAGGAGTTTAATGAGAAATGATCTATTTAATGGGCTAGTAGTAATACCAAAATTACGTATGAAGTTTTCCTCTGAGGGATGACAATTTATTAACAGTTATATGAATTATTTTTTTTTATATAATAACACAACACAACATTGTATGTTTTTAAGTCATTTAAAGAAGGGGGGGG
>JAAOMT010000557.1:15159-62241 GCA_016748015.1 Geosiphon pyriformis | reverse complement strand
GGGGGGGAGGAAAAGAGGAATTGTTATTATTGATGAACGATTGATAGCCAAATGATTAAAAAGCGAT
Organism: Geosiphon pyriformis; assembly: GCA_016748015.1. Classification (NCBI taxonomy): domain Eukaryota; kingdom Fungi; phylum Glomeromycota; class Glomeromycetes; order Archaeosporales; family Geosiphonaceae; genus Geosiphon; species Geosiphon pyriformis. Next base: position 62,174 of record JAAOMT010000557.1, on the reverse strand, counting down.
GATACTTATTCAGATCGTCCATTGCTTATGATTGAAAAAAAAATCGGAATTTCAAGTGCGTAATAATATAAAATTTTTATAGTAGTAGTAGTAATAGTAGTAGTAGTAGTAGTAGTAGTAGTAGTAGTAGTACTGCTAGTAATAATTGTAATAGTAATGGTCACTCATTCACACGTTTACATGAAAAAATTCAACAAACAAAAGCGGGCTTTTCGTTTGTCAAATCCAAGAAAGGGAACTCACGACAATTTTTTATCGGAGTGCAGATTGCTTTTTGTGACACTTTTTTGCGTTCTTTTTAATTGTGAGAAAACCTTTTCGGATGGATTACACGAGTTTTAGAAACGATAAATTATGATTCATTAACACATCATTGCCACTATTTGATGATCCGCTGCCCGGTGAAAATAATTAGTAATTGATAGATGAGAGAGTAAATCATTTGTTGCTAGGGATATGATGAATGATTAAAGATATTACTTCAAAAAGTGAAGAGGTGTGTCATTTTCTTTTTATGAAGGATGATTGGAGAAATGAAAAAAAAGTTAAATCCTCATAGCAATCCAAGAATGGTTTAGGTAAATTATTTTTTTTGCAAAATTAATTTAAAAATATTCGTCATTTTAATATATTCTTATGCAAAATAATAGTCATAAGAGGCGGACAGACAGACAGACAGACAGACAGACAGACAGACAGACAGGCAGGCGCTCGGGATTTTTTAGAATTTCTTAAAATTTGTATTATTTTTCGGTCTTTTTTGATCGTCTATTTTTCGAATAACCAGCAAAACTTGATCTTGCTTTTTTGACATTCAGGATCTACATAACGCACGCGACAATAATGTAAATTTAATATATATAAAAAAAAGATCTCGAGGCACTTCAAAAAAATCCCATTGTTATAATTCAAATAGAACAAATAGACCAGCCATATTTGATTTGAATAATTTTTTTCTCATGATTTTCATTTTTTAATCATTCTAAGAAAATTGCAAAAAGAAATTTGTTTTTATTAGTTTTTCTTATTGAAAAGAATGAACCAAAATTTTTTTAAGTTTCATATATATATTTTGAACCATTTTCAACATAAAAAAATTAACAACTTGTTTACCCAAAATAATATTTTTTATCACACAAACAAAGTCACATAAAAAACTATTATACTAAAAGTTTTTTTTAATTCAAATTAATAATGAATACATAATTATTATGAACTAACTGTTATTATTATTATTATTATTATTATTATTATTATTATTATTATTACTGTATTAATTTAGTCAAAATTAAATACAAAAAATAGTTAATCAATAATTTTTAATATTTATCAAAAAAAAATTACATATTAATTTTGTTAACATAAATAAATTATTATATAAATATTATGATAATTTTATTTTTTTATAATATTTAAATAATCAATTTAAATGAATAACTTGATTAAAAATAATTTTTTAGTATAAAATTTAAAAACTTTAATATAAAAAATATAATCAATTTAAAATTTTTTAATAACATTTATTATATCTTATTTAAAAATAATTGATAAATTTTTTATAATATTTTAATTATTTTTTCAAACAAAATTATAATAATTTAATTTTATAATATAACACTAATTATTAAACCAAAATTTAATTAATCTTAAAAATTAATAAAAATATAAATACATAATAATTGTTTTAATATATATAATTCATTATAACAAATATATATTATAATATTAAACTTATTATAATAAAATTATATATATTATTTATGTATATTTACATTTATATTTACATTTATATTCATACTTTTGTTTTTAACATCATGTCCAATTTTTCTTATCAATGATATTTTTTAAAACCAAAACAACAAAATTTTAATTTCAATAAAAATTTATTAATAAAAAAAAATCATGTAATAAATAAATTAAAAACAAATCGATAACTAAGGATTTTTTTAATTAAAAATAAAATTTTGGGTATTTCTTGTATCATCTTATCAATTGCGTATATCATTATGCATAATCTATTAAGTATTGATATTAATCAACATATTATAAAATTATATAAATTTTTTTTTTTTAAACTATAAAGTAAAAATTTTTGCCATAAAATTTTTTTTATAATAATAATAATAATAATAATAATAAAATTTTATTATACAATTTTTAAAAAAGACATTACATCATTAAGTGTCATAAATAAACATGAATGTGATGTTAAAAAGTGTTTTTTTTTTTTTTTTTTTTTTTTTTTTTTTTTTTTTTTTTTTTTTTTTTTTTTTTTTTTTTTTTTTTTTTTTTTTTTTTTTTTGGTAAAAAAATGCGCTTATTTTGCTCATTTTATTTTTTTATCTGTGTTTTATTAATAATTAGTGATACTAATCTGAGGTTTAAACTTCCTCGTTTATTCGAGAATGCCTAGATTTGGAAGGAGTTCTAAATTTCTATGAACATGTCGCGTTAATCCGTTATCATCTGAGAGCTTTAACATATTTTATTCATAACGATTAAATATTTGCTTTGCTTTTCCTTTAGCTGGCAACGAATAGTGCGTCATGTTCTCTGAAACTTTTTATATATAAATAAGAAGAAGAAGAAGAAGACGAAGAAGAAGAAGAAGAAGAATAATAATAATAATAATAATAATGATAATGATAATGATAATGATAATGATAATGATAATAATTTAAAAATATTTAATTTTTGCCATCATGCTGATATCAAATATCGACTGAAGCTACACCATGTATTTGGGATATACAATTTGATTAAATTAGATGAGCATCTCACTGTAGAATGCTACCTAGTTAATTTAAGGAATTTCAAAATTGGTTCGAAAACAAATGTCAATAAAAATCCATCTTTCACTTTTTAGTTTTTAAATCCAGTCAGGTTTCAAAAGAACTTTTTAACTTACCCTTTCCTCAAATGAATGGCTCTTGTGCTCCTGGAATGTACAATGGGGAAGGAAGTGGTTCCGATTTCATATTGACACCTACTGACGTTCGCTCAGCTCTCCAGTATACTGCTTTGGCCTCACTTACCCCAGCTTCCGCGGGTTTGATTTGTTTACTTTTTTAATCTATTTTCGCCTTGATAGAAATATTCCCTTGTTATCATTTGCTAGAGACTTTCCCCTTTCCTTTGTTTGTAACCTAGTGATTGGAACTTTGCCTCCGCTTTCGGTCGCGTTCAGGGATTACACCACTTGCAGTTTAAGTGACCCTCAATACGCGCCTATTGCTGCCATGGTCGAGCACCAAAACTCTTCGCAGATTGATATTGGCCTTCAACAACAGTTACAGGCTGTACGTGGCCTATTAAATCAAGTTGATGTGAGTTACGTGTAAGTGGAAGCCTCGAATTATTAAGCTAGAGACGCGTATTTAAAAACTATTCAGCTCCAATCCTAACGTCATTTCATGACTGAAAAAAAAATTGAATTAAAAACTTTATAGGCTCACTTCAAATAGTAATCACCAACCATCCTGAATTAACGATAACTAATCTATCATCTTTTTGTTCTTGTACTTATTTTAACTAGCCGATTCAAAACTCCATCAACCTCCATCCCTCCATTTTTATTCGACTATCCAAACACACCACTTCAACAATTTATACCACAAAAACGTCCATTTAACCAAGCTATGGATCTCGGTCAAAATCCGAGAAGCAATGCTGTTCCCTCGCCCACCATTTATCATCCTCATCATAATTTTTATCCTGCTCCTACTATGATACCTGTTTCACAATCTATATCCCAAGCATCTGTGCCCGTGCCATCACCTCCTCCAAGTAGGCAACAAGGGGCTTATCACCGGCGCGATCAAGAAGATTTAATGCAAAGATTCACACATGAAATGATGATATCAACCGGGTATCAAGAAACTGGACAATGGAATATCAATTCCGACCCTGTTGATTATGATGGAAAAACTCCTATTCGCCATAGACAAAGAGATTTCGATACCCCTCCTATGTCCGGTTCTAACGACCAATCTTTAATTTCTTCACCAAAACTTCAAACCGTTGCTCCTCATGAAACTATTTTATACCCTTCAAACATTCAAATCAAAAATTCGGTTCCTCCAATATTACAAAATTCTTATTTACCATCTTCTGAGAAAACAGTAGAATATCATGATTTAAAGCCCCCATCTCCAAAGAATATACTCAAAAATCAAACAATCGATCTTGCATCTTCTAAATCTGCTCCTCTCAGCTCAATAGCTCCCCAAACTCAGTGTTCCAAGGATAGTTATCAAGATTTAAGGATGGTTTCACCTCAACCACAAAATGTAGTTACAAAGGTGACAGATTTACGTTCAGCATCTCCGAGGGTAGTCATAGAAACCACACAAATTTCTCCTAATAAAATTTACCAAGATGACAGCGATTCTTCTTCCAACGAAAAATCCGATATATCACAGAGTTTATCCTGGAAAGAGAAACGTCGTAGATCATCACCAGAAGTGGTCGTTGAAATGCCCTCTCGTGAAATTCTTAATGAATATCGGTCACCACGATTGATAAATTCTGAATGGGGTGCCTCTCCGAATTATGTTAAAAGACGCTCTAGCTATGATTCAAAAAAGCAAAAAGAGAAAGATCAGGATAATGAAAGGGAGGGAGAAAGTAAGACTTTTCCTAATTGTATTCTTTTTTTTTTCTTTTATATTTCACACTTGCTTAACTCTCAAACATTATTCTTAATCTTATGGCCAGGTGCGCTAAACAAGCTAGTTAATTTTATCAGCACAATATTTGAAGCCGAGGATTCGATATCGCCTGATGATGCTCCTAGATCAAATTTATCCTCTCTTTTCACCTATTCAACCATAGGTTCAAATGAACCTCTATTATCCACCAACGCGATAAAGCAATTGGTAAAGCTTGTCAACAAAGTGGGTCGATACAGAAAATTAGAAGATGCCGAAGTAGAAGATCTGATGAGAATATTGAAAATTTTAGAAAGATCAGTACGAGAGGTGGAATCTTTGGATATTTTGCCAAATTCCTCTGGCCAAAATTCTAAAGGAGATGTTGATCGATCCGGTACGTTAACGCCACGATATGGGAACAAAAACACAGAATTGATGAATGTTGATAACATTGGGTTCGAAGAAGTTGATAATATGGACAATGAAACTAAAATACAACAAGTTGAGTTAAAAATTGAGATAATCGTGAATGGTATTGAAGCGGCCATCTGTGCTCTTTCTATCATGACTGGTGGTAAATTAAGCAAACAGGTACGTCCTTCTTTCGCATTTGCTTTGTTCTTTCTTCAATGAATAAATTTATACATTAATCTTTTATGAGTTCAGTTATATCCCGAAGATTTGATCGTTTCAAGCCTCAATTTGGCCAAAAATCAACTAAACGGAATCGTATACAAACTGCTGGAGATGAATCCGAACAATGATGATTTAAGCAGTGGGTAGCTTATTTAAAAAGATTGATTAGTTGTTGAAGTTTTATTCCTCACAATGATACTTTGTTTTCATTTTGGGAATTGCAATAGATGAAAATGATTTGATGATCTGGGAGATAGTCAAAAAATATCCTTTGTTGTTTGTAAAATTCTTTTTCAATACGCCCGACTTCAATATACAATATAGAAAACTTGACACTTTCTTACCTCTCGAATCAAGAGACAGTTGGCAGGAATACTTCCCCTGATTACAAATTTCTTGCAAAGATTATACGATTTAATGCAACAAGAAGAATTATCAGACAGCGTAGTAATCACGGTCGGCTTTATTTCAGTTGGGCCATTTTTTGTGGATTCAATGAATAGTAGCGCCATGTATATTTTGGGAAATGGAGGCTTAGAAGGCGTGAAATTGGTTGCTCTTGGGCTCTTACGATCGGTTCGACTTATTTAATTCTATAAACATATCTGTAAATTAGTTTAATAAAGTTATCAAGATAATAACATGGAAAGGTTGGCTCAATTTATAGATATTCACGAACCATCAGAAACAACGAACATGGATATTAGAGGAAATATTAACTTCCCTTATTAAATTACCCACCGCAAAGCGTAACTTGAGACAATATAGGTAAGAATGGTGAGTGATGCAGCTTAAACACCAATAAAAACAATTTTTATTATCAAGACTTCTGTTTCAATATCATGACCCTTACATTATTATTATTATTATTATTATTATTATTATCATCATCATCATCATCATCATCATCATCATCCATACAGATTACCCGATGGAAAATCGATTCAGATGGTATCTGCCCTTATTTTACAACTCATTCAGAGCTGTACAGCTGGTCTTAATGAGCATAGACCAAGATCTACCGAGGATGGAACAGAAGAAATAAGCGTTAGTGATTCCATCAAAGGAGATATTCCTGACGATGTCTTTAAGGTGACCATCCTTTTCTACCAATATCAACATTATCGTCTGTATCAAGGCATTCCACCTAATCTTCACATAATGATTTGTTCTTTAGGTTGGGCATGCCTGGAAGAAAGGAATTGACGCAGCTAGTGCAAATGCACATTATGTATTCAAGTTTTTACTGGCAAGGTATCCCCAGCACTTTTTCCTGGATTTTGTCTTCTTTTTTTCACAAACTCATTGAATTTTATCGTGAGTTAGATGTACAAAATTAATAAAAAATTCTAACGAATCCGATTATCGGCTACTCCTGGACAATTTCATGGAAGACATCATTACGGTTTTAAATTATCCCGAATGGCCGGCCGCTGAATTAGTAGTTCGTATATTCAGCAAAATTATGGTATAATTTTTCCATCTAATATTGCTTTGGTACCCACATATTAGCATGACCTTTCTTATTAATGGAATCTTTGGGGATAGGTGGGATATATAGATGACAAAAAGGCTGATACCTACACAAAATCCATGGCTATCGATTATTTGGGCACCATCGCGGGAAGGATCAAGAAATATGTCAATTCTGGGCTCCCTGCTGAAAATCTTGAAGAAGGCCAAGACGAAAAAGATACACGTGACTTGGTTGACAAAATTAAAGATATTCCAAAGGGCGAGGTTTTTACATCCAACCTTATATTCTAACTTGTCAAAAATTCAATATTTATTCTTTTTGTGACCTTAGATTACCGGTCATTCTCGTATCCCAACTGTCACTAACTTATGGAATTGTCAAAAGAAAGTTCTGGACTTCTTGGAACTTGGTGCATTTCAGGATCCGGGTTTGCAGGCATGCAATGTTCTGACAATATATAGTGCCTCTATAATACCTTTTAATTATTTTATCGCTTCCTTCCATTCCACTATTAGTCTGCTCGTCATTTCTACTTGTCAGAATGGGGTTATTCCTTTGCCAATGCTCTGGTCTCTATGGACCAAGATCCAATGACATTAGGTAGTAGACAACAAAAAAATAAATTGGACGAGAGATTTACGGAAGTAAAAAATTTACTAGAACATATTGTACAAGAATACTGGATAATGTCAACAGAAGATGGTGGCAAACAAACTTTAGAGTATAGGTTTGCTTTAATTTTACATTGTTACCTTTGAGCCAAGAACACCAAAGAAAAGGTTGATAATATTATAAAATTCTTTATTGATCTATCGAGGTATCAAATTCCGGAACGGTCAGAAATTTTGCTGGTCGCCGAGCTGCTCGCATCAAGACAAGCTCTTTATCAAAGTTTTGATTTGATCCTTTCGAGAATCTTGGCATCTTTGGATATGAGCGTCGTTGCTTTTCGAACCAAAGCTCTAAGAGCTTTAGGTCAGGTTGTTGTATGCGATCCCAGCATTTTAAGCCAAGTAAGTTAACATTATCTTTTAAACTAAAATATTTGGCTTTTCTTTTGAGAAAATATTTCTTCACTTAGGTAAATGTCCGCAATACAATTGCCCAAAGACTACAAGATAATTCGCCTGCTGTACGTGATGCCGCCATCGATCTTGTTGGTCGATACCTGGCACAAAAGCCTGAGATCACTGAACAGTATTATAAAGTTATCAGCGATCGTGTATTGGTAATGAATAAGAATCTTGAGATTTTTCATATCCGATCAAATGTTGATTATCGAACTTAATTACCTTGTAAAGGATACGGGTCTTAATGTTCGGAAACGGGTCATCAAATTGCTAAGAGATATTTATTTAAAAAGTTCTGATCAAACCATTATGATTGATATTGGTTGCAAAATACTCTTGCGTATAAATGATGACGATGATCATGTCAAGGTACCCACAATTAACAAATAGGTACATTTTTCCACGATACGCACTTCTTATTTAACATTCAAATTATTATTATTTGTAATATAGGAATTGGCCCTAAAGACTATTCAAGAATTATGGCTGACTCCATTCAGTTATCAGAGAAATGTCACCATTGAAATTGAAGATCTTGATGAAGATGATGAGGGCCAAAGCGAGTTCTTGAATATGTCACAAACCGGAAAGAAAGAAGTTTTAACGAGAAGTCTTTTAATTGTCGGCGTTTCTAGTAAATTAGGCGAAAGAAATGGCTACATCCTCGGGGGCTTATTTAAAAAGGTAAAGAAAATTATTTCACGACTACCTGTTATTCTAGTTTTTCAAAGATTTTCATATCAATATTTTCCAAGATCTTAGAAAAGGAAAACAAACAAAAACGAGAAATTCTGAATATTTGTCAGTGCATAGTTGATTGTCTTTTTGAGCATTTACTTACGTTGCAAGACGCGAATTCCAAGGTTGGTTTTATATGTTTTAGTAATTGCTACAAGTAACAATATTAATTGCTATATTCCTATAAATTTAAAAAAGACTGAAGTCGTCAGTTGTATTAGCACCATATGTTTGTTGAGCAATGCATCCCCTTCACTTGTTAAGAGGCATGTTTTGACTCTTCAGCCATACTTAAAAGGAGCCAGTACGGTAAGACGGTTTCATTATAAAGCGAGCCTCGTGTTATGAGAAAGCTCATTCGCACATCTTTTGATATAGTCAGAGGACCAGGCAATAATGTACTACGTTCTCTTGATCTATCGGAGCGTTTTACCTCTAATAAAACGACCTAATCCCGCCTTTCTGGCGGAGGTAGAGGCTGCTCTATTAAGTCTTCTTGCGAAAAGTCCTCAAAAGGCAAGATCATTTCATTTCTTCAATTATCGATTTTCTTTGGCTGAAATTCTTTTGAAATTATTGAATCCTCACTGTTAATTCCTTTTATCTCTATGTTTTAACAGATTCTTCGGGAGGTGGTGCCATGCCTTTGCATCATTGCTGACAAATTGACACACAATTATGTCCTCCTCATAAAACTTTTACGCTCATGCCTTGGTGAGTATTTTCTGTTAAAATCTATGATTCCAAGGTAGAGAGTACTAAGGTTTATTTCAACCAAAAAACAAACATGATTTTAACAGATAAACTTAAATTGGAGAGGAAAAGTTTCGAAAGTTCTCAAAATTTATCGTCGGCCCGCAACGTCATGGTTTTGTTATTGATCATTGGATTACTTTGTCAAAATTTTGATTTTGACAAGAAAAGGTTGGAAAACCCTGGTATGTTATGCCATGCCATCTCGTTGCGAGTGATCACCCTTCGAAATTGCTTTAATTGAATCTCTTTTATACGATGTATAGGTGAAATGAAAGAGCTCAATACAATTGATAAGGTACGTGTTTTGACATATGTCGACTATCCTTTGATGAATTGCTTAAAATGCAAGTAGGAAAAAAGCCAAGGCTCGAGTTATCTTAAAAATGGCTGCAGAAAAAGCTGCTCTAATTTTACCCAGCTGCTCTAATTTTTTTCTCTTGATCCAGGGAATGATAATCCCTCTAGTTTTCGATTTGGTCATGTACTTTTGCAAAGAAACTTTATCGGAGACCGTACAGAAAATGGCATTACAAGGGCTCGGTAAGTATTAAAGAACTTTTCGAAGATTAAACCTATCTGAATTTTGCCTGCATTTTCTTCTCTAGGTTTTATATACCTCTCTTACCCAATTATGATGCTTCGTCTTGAAAGTACCGATCTGATGGATCGTATATTAAGCAATGGAGCGATGGATATGAAGATTCAGTTGATAAAGGTCTTCCTAGACTTCCTTCTGGCTGAACAGCAAAAAATCAATGCCGATTTGGAAGATAAAAGTAAAAAGGCACTTTCAACTATTGTATCTTTCTTGAGTGCTCCATAATTAATCCTATTACACATCTTAAGAAACAAAATCAAACACTCCTGTGGATCTTAAAGTTCTCATCGGAAATGCGGAGGAATTTGCTGAAGCTGGGTATATATATATATATATATATATATATGTTACCCAATAATTTCAACGCAAAAAAATTAAATTGACTAATGAATTCAACATTTATTGTCTTAATTAGCGTCAGCAGTTCCTTAATGCAACGCTATCTCGAACGTATATTGAATTGTACATTCGATCAAAATCAACATCTTAAAATTGTCGCTCTTGACGTTTTAGGCAATATAATCCAACAAGGCTTGGCTCATCCTGTTCTGGTGAGCAAGCCCTTTTTTTATGCGAAATTTTCTTTGTAAATTTAACTAATTTAATATTTTCACATCATCAAGTGCATGCCTACTATTGTTGCCCTGGAGACTAGTCCAGAATCAGCGTTACGTGATAAAGCATTCAAATTGCATCAACATCTTAATGAGAAACATGCCTCCTTAATTCATTCTCGTCATGTGGAATGTGTAAGAAAAGCTTACTCCTTCCAAAAGCAACTGGTCGGGAACAATGCGATTGTGGGTAAGAAGCCTTCCACAAGAATGGCGCGAAACATAAGTTGGATTTATATTTATTGAGCACCTCTTTATGTGATAGGGTATGCCACGCGGTCTCCAGAAGGACAACCCGAGGCTCTTCTCAATCCAATGTATTCTCTTCTGAAAGAGAAGCGTCAGCGGCGAAATGATTTTTTAGTATCCGTTGTGAGAACCTTCGATTTTGATCTGAAAAAATGTGACGAGTCTAAGGTAAATTTCAAAAAAAGAAATGACTCTCTTGTGAAATTTAGACTTGATTAATTGACTTTTTTCCATTTTTATTGATAGGTCGACGTGGATTTCTGCCGATTTGTCGCAGAAAATTTAGCAACAATTGATTATAAAACGATTGAAGAAGTGCTCCAAGTCATATATTGCATAAATCGTCTACTGTCGATTGTTGCAATCAGTGTCCTGCATTCTCTACAGGATGGCCCAAAAATTTCTCTAGGGGTAGACGCCAAGCTCAATATCAAGAATGAAATCTTTGCCGATAATGTGCGAATAATTATCGATAATACTTTCAATCCGGAAATAACAAAATCCGCCATTCCTAGCGATCTATTCATGGATATTGACCGGCTAACTGAAAATAGCGATTATGCTTCACCTATGGCAACAGAAGATGTTCTTGCTCCTCAACTTTCGGAAGAAATTGATGATCAAGGGTCGCAGCAGGGTACAAAATCAAGACATATCGAGACAGGTATTTCATGAAAGGATAGTTTTTCGGTTTTGACCCAAATAATTACTCGAATCACTTTATTTATAGAAAACACACTTCCACGCGCATTCGCCGCCAAAGTTTCAATATGTATGGCAATACTGATGTATTTGAAAGAACACCTTAAAAAAGTATATGCTTTGAGTGAAGCGTAAGCTATTTTCTTAATTTCCTGACAAACAATTTAAGAAAACGAAAACCCTCTGATTAATAAAATATAATTCACATTCAGAAAATGTCAGAACTTTAATCCAGCACAAAGTGGATCTCACAAAGACAAACCAGCGTTAAGACATCAGAATGCCCCATCCACAATATCATGGGAAATTTTGCCCTTTGTGCAGCACCCGATGCTTACGGAAGACGATGTGACCCAACAGTGCGAATTGGTGAGTGTGATGAGCTTTTTTTTCATTGGATATCCCTCAGTTCTTGAGAATTGCTTTATTATAACATCAAATTCTTTATTATATCGCAGTTCAAAAAGTTAATGGCTGAAGATGGCACGCAACACGATGAATTTGGGGAGACAGATTTGGAAACAGCGGAAGAACTTAATCACAAAGCGCCCAATGGTTATAATGACGATTTCGACTATTCAACGTCCTCGACCTTAGATACTATATCAACTCGAGCGACAAATACAAATCCTTTAAGGAAAGGAGTTGTTCGAAAATTAGTTTCATCATCCAAAGCTAAATCCACGTCTAAAACAGGGGCGCGCAAAAGAAATATTGGTAATGAAAGTAGGTCAAAGAAAACATCCAAAAAGAAAAGAAAATCGGCGATAGGAATCAGTGATTCAGAAGACGAAGACAGTGACTTTCAACTATAATTAAACAATTGTTATAAACTCAATAGAAACCTTTATACGGGCGCGCTGCAGATAAAGTAACTTAGAAAGACTGATGGTGGCTTGGCGACCAGAATAACATTTCCTTGTTGGAACTAAAAATACTAAAGCCATCATTCTTACTGTCACCGAAATTGTTGTAATTAGTCACATTGCCTTTCTTAGTTATTTGAATTTCCAATTGTTTTTTTTCAACTATATTTCATAATATGGTTTAACAAAATAAACTTCTTGCAATTTAATTAATTAATTTGATTTTTGTAATGAAATAATTAAAGTATTATTATTTTGATATTAAATTGTTTGAAATATTTATTATTTATTTTTATTTATTTTTATTTATTTTATTATTTATATAAAGTCTTTTGATTTTTTATTGTTATAATAAGATGTAATTTAATTATATTTAACATGTACATATTTTATATTAAATATAATTTATCTATTTATTTTGTACATAATCACTCATTCAAAATTACTTATTTAATAAATCGAATTTTATTTTTAAACCAAGTAATTCTTTAATGCTTATTTATTATAAACATATTTAAACATTTATTTTTTTTGGTTTCTTTATAATACTTTATTTTATTATTTACATATTTATAATTGATACAATTTATTAAAACCAATTACAATTAGTTGATTTTTTATATTGTAAACATTTAAAAATTAAGCTTTTTACGTATTTTTAAATTAGTTATGATTTTTAAACAAATTAATAACAAATTTAGCAATATTTTTATTTAAGTTTTTATAAATTAAGTTTCTATATTTATAACAAAACTGTTAATTAAATTTACCAAAATTTTAATTTTTTAAATAAATTTTTATTATATTAACAGATTTTGTAATTTAAATTTTAGCAAACACAATTTGAAATTATATGTTTTATAAAAAACTCTAAAACATAAAGTAATAAAATTGTTGTAGCTTTAATATAAAATATTAAATCAACAAAATAATTTAAAATTTTTTAATAAACCAAAAAAGCTGCTTTATAATTAATAGTTATATGATTTAAACTTAAAAATTAAGAAAAAAATAAATTTAATTTTAAACTTAAACAATTATAAAAAGATTTAAAATGTAAAATTTTATGCAAAAAACTTAACATTATTTTTTATAAACAATTTTATATTAATAAAATTATATAAAAATTGAAATTTGGTTTTAATATAAATTATTTAATTTTTACAATAATATTATATATTAAAATAAAATTATTTATTTAAAAAACAAAAAAAAACTTTGGTTTTTATTTTATTGGTTTAATTGTTATGATTAATTATAATTAATTAAAATTGTATATTAAAATATAATTAAATATTAATTTAAGACAAATTTAATAAATATACTATTATTGTTATTATTTAAAACAAAAAAATATTATTTATAACTTAAATATTATAATTGATATTAATATTATTAAATTAATTAAAATGTCAAAAAAATAAAAAAGCCAATATTTTATTTTTTACAAATTTTAAATTAAAAAAATATTTCTAATATTTTAAAGAAATTAAATATATTATTTTAAAAAATTGTTTTTTATTATAATATAATAATAATAAATTTGAAAAAACAGTGGCTTAATTACTAGTTTATAATTAAAAATTTTTGTTATTTTACTTAAAAGAAATGTTTTTATAAAATATTATTTAATTATTTTTATTTTTAAAAAAGTTTTTTAAGTAGTAAGATTTCTAATTACAACAACAAAAAATAGTGTTTTTTTAAATATGGTTATAAAAATACAAAAAAAAGTATAAAATATAATATTAATATTAATTTATTATTATTAAAAAACGCAATTATTAAAACAAAATATAATTTTAAATAATATTAAAATTTTATTTTAAATACAATCTTATAAAATAATATTGACATTATATAAATACAATTATAAAAACTTATAAAACCAAATTTCAAAAATTTATATTAACGTTTTTAAAAATAATTATTTGCAAATTTGTTGGAAATATATAAACATATATAACACAAGCAAAGCTGTTAAATAAACTGATAATAAGTTTAAATTATCTTATCAACTGTGTAAAAATCTTAATATAAATAAAAGAATTAAAAGAATTAATATTTGATTATCACAAACTAAATCTAAATTACATAATTTATATAACAAAATATATTTAAATATTAAACCTAGAACATTTTATAATGTTTAAACGGATGAAAACGATTTTGATATTAAATTGTCCAATTGGGCGTAGCAGCAACGGGATCCGCGGGAAAAAAAGTTGGTCGGCCGAAGAAAAGACTATCGCGATTGCCTTAAAACCATCATGGGTCATGTGATTATCAAGATTTTTGAGGTCATCGTGAAATAATGTTATTTAGGGACAAGATTGTTCATAGCATTAAAACTTAATCTCGAATGGGCACCATCAAACATATTTGGCAACATTGAAGAGCAACGGTTTTTTCCAAGGTTTCTTACGCAATCAGTCCATTCATACGATTCTCAACCACTCCTGGAACTTTTATGGTTACCTTACCAATACTTTCACAAATTTCTGTCTGGGACGATGACTACTCTCACTTTTATGAACTTGACCCCACAAAGGCCATTTGGCCGGAGGATTTTAATCAAGAAACGTCAACGATAAAAGAACCCTCAGAGCAGCAGAATATCTCTCAGTTTATTTCTCGGTTTGATACTCTAAACCTTACTGAAGAGTTTGAACCATTTTTTCAGAGTGACTGCATATTAGAAAGTGATTTTACTTTTAAAAGTGATTCTAATTCCGATATTAAAGATTTCAACTCGATAATTGATGTCATTCCCGTACCCTATTGTGGTGATAGCCAAGAAGAGCCCAGCCAATGTAATTGCGTCCATCATTCGAAATACCAACCTTGCTATCCCACCTATTCAACCTGGGCGTCGGAACAATATATGAAGGAGGAATCACGCAGTAGTGGTCAATATTCTGACCTTTATTTTAATGAAGAAGCTCATAATATACGCCAAGAATTTTTACACGATTGGCAAAGCTTTAACGAGCAGGACATGTATGTTTGCCAAAAGGCTGAGAAAGAGTTTCAGTTTCAAGATATTATGGAAGAATGAGAATTTGACTTTAATAATCAAGAAACTATTCATTATGGAGGGTTAAACTTGGAATCAATCTTGATAAATTCAAAATATTTTTAGTTTATTTCGTTTTGGACATTTTATATTCATTATTTTTCTGTTTTCTTTTTTCAGAACGGCATATATGAGTTTATTCATTTGATATTTAAATTCTTTTCTCAAATCACATTTTTTCAACTCAATATTTCCTACTAAATTTAAATGGATCGATATTATTTTGCAATTTTATACCCTTTATCCTTTCATCATTTTTTATTTCATTTTCATTGTGATCGAAATTAGGTATTTAGGTGTCTTGCGGGACATCATGGGTAGTTAGATGCCAACAAGAACATTTAATATAGATCTTGAATGCGAAATGAGCTTCCATATCAGCTGTATTCTTTGGGGATGTATTGTGATAATCAAAGTGTATTAGACAAGTGGCTTTTTAAATATTAATTCAATTTTGTAACATTCGCTATTTATCGAAAATTAATTTTGTTTATCAATAAAATTCACAGTGGGTTTGATTATTAGTATCACATTTGAAAGTGAGTTATTTGGTTATGCCAAACCCAA
This sequence comes from Geosiphon pyriformis, assembly GCA_016748015.1. NCBI lineage: Eukaryota > Fungi > Glomeromycota > Glomeromycetes > Archaeosporales > Geosiphonaceae > Geosiphon > Geosiphon pyriformis. The sequence continues at coordinate 46,173 of JAAOMT010000557.1, read as the reverse complement.
ATATTGTGAAATAACTAGTATATATGGGGCGCGTTGCATTGGCTTAATTTGTGTTTTTTTCTTCCTTAGCCCCACAAATCCCATTACTGTTATTTCTGCTGTCACCAAAAATGTGGAAATTAATCATATAAGAGAAATTTGACTTGAATCGCTTTTCTTCTCTAATTGTTTCTTAATTTGGTCTAAATTTTTAGTTTTATTCTTTTTTACATCAGATTTTAACAGTCTCCTAAATTACAAAGTTTTTACATTTTTCATAATGCCTGAAATTTTGTTATAAGTAAGTTAAGTAGTTATCATTTTTGCAATTTGTATTTAAGAAATTTACTATTAATTTGGAATTTAAAACATTAAAATTAAAGCTTTATTTTTAAGGTTTTGTTAAAAGTTGTCTTTTTTAATAAGTAAAATAAATTTTCAAATATTAATTATAATAATAATAATTATTATTATAATTATAAATTATTAAATACAAATAAATTTAAATATAATACTGTTTTTATTTTGTTTTTTTGCATTGTTACAATGTTTTTTATTTAACTGTTTATTTTATAAAAACCAAATTATACAAGTTTTTAATTTGTTTATTTAAATAAATTTCATAAATATTTTAAATTTAATTATAATTATAATTATATTATGTAATTATATTAATATATAATACAAATTTGGAGTTTAATATTATAAATATTAGATTAATTAATTTGTTTAACACCAAAAAAATTTAAATGTTAAATGTTAACTTAAAAAAAAATAAAAAAAGTTTTTATTAAATTTAATAATTTTTTTATTATAATTAAAATTTTATTAATAGAAAAATTAAATATAGATAAAGTCTTTTTAAAAACTATGTAATATATTTTAGTTTAAATCAAGTTATTTGTTTTTTTTAATATTAATTATAATGTTTCTATTATATTAAATATGTAATATTGTTTTAATTAGTAAATAATTAATTATATATTAAATTTTTTTTTTTTAACGCATTTTAATGAGTGTAGCCCAATCACTATCTAGTACATAGAACCAAACTAAGAGGCTCAAACTAAATGCGACTCACGCACTTTCTACATGTGGCTAGCCACTCAGGCCAGACAAGGCAACACTACACATCTATAACTACCCGCACACTGCCACCCAGTCCAGAAAAGAAACAAAAAGGCTTCCGATGACCAAAGCTAACAGCAAAAGAATTGGCCAAACCAAGCAATCTCACAACACTGTCAGACAAAACCGAAGACACACCACAAGGGAGCCCAGAAACAACACCAACATCACAGACCAGACCAGCCTTCTCCATCACCACCCGGTGGCTGGCTCTAGCCAACCATACCTTAGCACGATGTAAACCAACAACGAACCTGACATAATCAACAATCCTAACAGTGGCCACCTTTCTATCCTCAAAAACATTGCAAGCCTCCTCATATCACTTCTCTAGCACAAACCCCTTGCACACCAAAGTGTACAGCCCAACATCAATGGAACATTGAGACAAAACCCACAACATAGCAAAAGCAGAGGGACCACCAGCCAAAACTGACCAACGAGCAGAAGCCTCTGCCAAAATCTCACCACGAATGCCAGACTTATAAACACAAGTAAAAACGTGGTCAGAGAACTCCACCTCATCGCAAAACAAACACAACACACTAGGGTAGCATTTATCATACAACCTCTTCCTAACGGCCACCGGCAACCTCCTGTGCACAGCCTTCATAACATAAGTGCAAAGCGATGAGAATGTGCGGCTAGTGAACCCAGCAAGCATATGAGAATCAGGATGCCACACCTTCGCCGTGACAACCCAGTCTATGCAACCAATCATCGCATCCGGAACTACATCACAACCAGGCCCAGCTTCTCAACAAGCACAACGAATTAATCGAAAAATATTTCTGACAAAATGACGGGCATTACCAGAAACAGCGACACCCTTAGCCACCAAAAAATGTTCACGCACATCGGCACAAAGGGAAAAGGGAGACCCAGAGGCAGCCCCAGCAGCCAAGTCAGCTCTCACATTACCAGGAATCCCAGAGTGTCCTTTCACCTTAACCCAACTCACACTAAGATCCTTATCCCTGACCAAATTGAAAATATGACACCTCTCCAGCCAGTATTGATTACGGAAATCAGAAGCAACCAAAGACATCTCAGACACACATGCGTCAATGGCAGCCTGGCTGTTAAGACACAACACCACAGTACTTGAAGAAGGAACACACTCCAAAGCCAAAGTGACAGCCTGCAATTCGGCCATAGTAGATGACAAAAGGCCACGAACAGTGACACCAATACTCATATCCAAGACTGGAAAGTACGCAGCAGCACCACAGGCGACCTCAACAGAGCCTGCATTCCTCAAAGACCCATCCGTGAAGACTTCAAAAGAGTCTAACCAAATGTCATGCAATCCATCTTTAACCACAGAAAATTCCCCAGACCCCAAAATGTCCAAACCAAGCTTTTCTGCTAAGCCAACAGAACCAGACAATGAGTAATCCTGACCTTTCAAAAACTCAGAAGAAACCATGAACCAGTGAGGCACAGGGCCATGCGGATCCAACCTTTTCCAATAACGAAAAGTTTTCCAATCCAACAAAACACCTTTCTTATCAAAAAGCTGATCACCAAAAACGACACCAAAACACTTAAGAAATTTGACCGAATCAAAATACAGAGACTTTCTAAGAACAGAGGACAACGGGAACCGACCAGGACTACAAAATGATTAAATTATATTTGTTGTATTTTAGTAAATAATAATTGAATTTTATTTGTTAATTAATAATAATAATAATAATAATAAAATTTTATTTTTTTTATAATAACAAATTAATAAGTTTTTATGTTTTTTGTTAATTTAGTATTTTTATTAAAATAAATTGGTTTTTTAAAGTTTTTTATAAGTTTAAATTGTAAATTATTTTACAAATATTGCATAAATCTGTTTTTAAATTCACAAAATAAAGTTATAAAATTAGGTTTTAATTAAAAATGTTATTTTTAATAATTTATAATTAATATATTATTTAATTTTAATTTATTATATTTGCAATTTTAATTTATTAATAAAATAATTTATATTTTAAAATACACAAATTATAAATTAATTAAAAATTTGCAATAAACAGATTTATAATATATTTTAATTAATAAAAATATTAAAATTTTTTGTTGTAATTAATTATTATTTTGATTTTTTCTGTAAATTTTTTTTATTTGTTATAAATTATAACAAAAAATTAGTTATTAATTTTTTTTCTAAGTTTATAAAAATAATAATTTTAATAATATTATTTTTATAAAATTTTGAAAAAATAAAGACTTTTAAAACTATTCATTAAATAAAATAATTTTTTGATAATTTTTATTTTTTTTATTAATTTTTATTTTTTAAATTTTTTGTCTATATATTAAAAATTCATTATTAAAAAAATATTTTCTTGGTATATTAATTGTTAATATTTTTAATTTAATTATGATTAATTTTTTATAAATTTCTTAATTTTAATAATATAATAATACTAATTTTATATTAAAAATTTTTTATTAATATTACAATATAAGTTTTTTTTTAATTTTTAATTATTGTTATATTTTTTTTTTATTAAAATTTAACATATATATTTTATGTATTTTTTTAAAAGTTAATTTAAAATTTATTTGTTGATATTAAAATCTTTTTTAAAGCTATTTTTGCAATTGTCTATATATTTCTTTAATTTAAAAACACAAAATATTAATAATTTTTTAACATTTTTTCTAATTTTAACAATAAAGTTTTTATTAATTAATAATAAAATAAATAATTTTAATTAGAGATTATTCTTTTAAAAAATTTAACTAACAAATAACAATTTTATTCAATAAACAATACAAATAAGTTTTTTAATACTTTTATTATAATAATTTAGTTTTCAATATTATTTTTTATTTCTTTTTAATTAAAAATTTATTTGGATATTTATTTAAAAATAAATATTAAAAACAATTAATATAATAAAAGCTGAAAAATAAAAGATAAAAAATGATTTTTTTTAATATTAAAATTATTATATATATATATTTATAGTTCTACAAAAAAAATATTTTAATATTTTATTTTTAATATTTTAATATAAAGTTTATTATTATTATATTATAATGTTTGTTGTTATTGTAAAACAATATTTGTTATCAACATTAACTGATAATTGTTGCTATATTAATTATTATTATTTTAAAATTATTACTGTATTATATTATAATTAAATAATTTAAATTTTTAAACCATAATATTGTTTTTAATAGAAAAAAATTTCATTAATAAATTTAATTTTACCAATTAAAATAGATTTTCCAAATATATATATTAATTAAATTAATTCAATATATCTAAAATTAAAAAATTGATTTTTTTAGAATAAATTTAAATTGTAAAGCATTTAAAAAACATAATAGAAACAGTTTATTATAACAAAAAAAAATTAAGTTTTTATATAGTAACTTTGAATTGTATAAGTATTAACTTATTAAATATTTTATTATTATTACAGATAAACTTGATAGAATATGATTGTAATATTTGGTACTTGTAATTTAATAATTAAAGTCAATTAAGTATAGATAAATTCATTTTATTAGTTAAGTCAATTATCAGTTTTTGAAAGTTTTCTTGTTTAAAGTTATACTTATTTAGTTTTTTTATTATAAAATACAGAAATTTTATTTTTTGAATTATGTTGCTATAATTATATTTCTCTCTAAACTAGTGAATACAGTTACTAGAATCTGATATTGTTTTTTTATTTTTTTAGTAAGTTAACAAAATAAAGTTAATATTTAAATTAGAAAAAGCTTTTTTTTTTTACCAAACTATTATGAAATTATTTTTAAATAATCAATTTTCAATGTTATTATTCTACAAGAAAAAAAAAAAAAAGTAAAAAAAAAAAATTAGTATTTTGTCAATTATTATGATCAAAAATAATTAATTTAGTTTTTAAAGTTTTAAAAGCATTTATGCTAATAGTATCTAATTTAAAATAAAAATAAAAAAAACAATTAATTAGATTTTGAAAATCAGAGTATTAAAATCATGTACTTTTTAAATTAAATAATAATATTTTATTTAATTAATATAGAATATAAAAAAAATAAAATAAAAGATTATTATGTTTAAAAGAAAGATATTAAAAAAAATTAATTTTTATTTGGTTTGTTTTTTTATTTACTAAAACCATTTTTTTTATACTTATTTTTTAGTTTTATAAAATTGCCTTTAATTGCTTATTATTGCTAACTATTACTTGCTATTTTAGCTATTGCTTTATTTTTTTATATTATAACTAGTTATTTTATGTTATTACTAATTATTTTGTGCTATTTTATGCTATTGTATATTATTTAATATTATTCTGGATTATTTTATGTTATTTTATATTATTTTATATTATTTTGTATTATCTTGTATTATTATATTTTTTTATGTTATTATATAGTTCTTATGTTTTTATTAATAAGTTTCTGATTACTTTTTCTATTTAGATAATACTTTATATTATTTACATTTTTGATATTATCATCTATATTTTTTTATTGTAATGTTTACTTTGTTAAACAATAGAATAATTTATTATCTTATTGAAAAATTTTATATTATCAGCTTGCAATTTAGTTTTAAGATTAGAAAACTATTTATAAATAAAATCAATTTAATCTTTTAATGTTTTTGCAAGTTTATAACAACTCAATAATAATTTATATTACTTAAATAAATTGTAAATATATTACAAAGACTATTTAATAATTTTTTTAATAAAGTATTTAATCTTTAATATTATTTTGTTATCCAGTATTAAATTATAATAATATAAAAATAAATCAGCAAAATTTTTTTTGCCAATCTTTATTTTTCAAAAAATTTTTTTTTTTTTGATATTTTTATTTTTTTGTTTAAAAACAAAATATATTTAACTTACTATTCAAATCTCTAAAATATCAAAAACATTTGATTTACCAAATATTTGCAAACATATACTTGTAAAAACTTTTTATGCTAAAAATTTTATAAAATAAATTAACTGTTTGCTTAGTTATTAAAATACTTTCCAAAATAAAAAATAAAAATGTTAATGTATTTTAATTTTTAGATTAAACTTGTTTTTGCAAATTTAAGAGAATATTACACTGTACAAATTTAACCAAAAAAACATAAAATCAATAGAAACAAAAAATCTAATCAAGTTATAAATATGTTAAAATATAAAATTTATAATTTATTTTCTTTGACCATTTTTCTATACTTTACAAACAATTTATTTATATTTTTTTTATTAAAAAATTCACTTAACAATAATTTTTTTGTTAATTTTAATATTAATAATCTTCAGATTTTTATCAATCTTTAATATACATAATAAATCAATATTATTAATTATTAGTTTTTTTATATTAAGCAAAAGGTTCAAAAACTTATCTTATAAATTCTTTTATAAAAAAAACAAACCACAACTAACATTATAATCAAAGTAGTTACAGCTCAAAAAAACTTTTATTTAATATCTGCATAACAAAAATTAAATATTTATTCTGGTTTTTTCTATAGTAATATCTTTTCTGTTATATTAATATTAAATATTTTAACAATATCTTACTAAAAAGTTTCTTATCTTTAATTGTTTTTTAAATACATTTAAATATAATTAAGCAGACTGCTTTTATGCAAATAAGTGTCTTAATTTTTTTCTCAAAGCAATTGTAAACTTTGGCTTTATTGACAATTATATATTCTTTTATATAAGTTTTAAAGATTTTTAGACCCAAAAAAAATTTAACTTTATTATTAACAAATTGTGTTTGTTCATAACAATATAAAAAATGGCCACAATTATTAAATATCAGCACAACAGAAAGACTTACCAATAATAATTGTTATGAATATTAGAACAATAATAGCAAAACCAATATCTATTTTTTATACATTGAAAGAAATTATATAAATAGAACATCACAAAAACATATTTTTTACTAGAATAAAACTTTAAATTTTTTTTATATTAAAGATTCACTGAAAATAAAGATTTGTAAACACTAAAATTTTTATTAAAATATGATATGAAAATCTTATTTTTCTTTTTTGTTCTAAAGAAATACTAGATTTTAATTTTCTTCAAAGCAAAAAATTTTTTTTTAATTATATTCAGTTAGATAGTAATTTCCAGAACAAAAACAATCATATTTGTTTTTGTTTTTTGTTTTTTTTTTTTACCCAAACTTTATGTAAAGCAAAGTAATTGCTTTTAAGATTCTGTTTTTGGTAAAATATATTTTAGTTAGTACTTTGTCTTATTTTAAGTAGCTTTTCTTCTAATATGCTAAAAAAGATAACAGATATTTTAATTTGAGAACATAATAATCCAAAACAACAAAAAGACTACATATATACCTGAATACTTAAGCTTATTCACAATTTTTATTTAAAAAGATTTGAATTAAAAATAGCATAAATAATTTTTATTAGAATCTTTAAACACTCTTAAAAGATAAAAAAATTATTATTATCAAGCTAAAAGTAATTATTATACTATAAAGTATTCATTATAAAGACAAGTAGATATTTGACATAGTTTTTTAACAAGCCAAGTTTAGTAAACTGTATTGATAACTGAATTTTTTCAATTTAAGCCAACCAAAACATTGGACTTTTTATATCTAGTTTATATAACTTGATTTTATACTTTCTTTTAATCACAAAAGTTTATACATATAACATCAGACAAGTCAACAAATTACTTACACTTTAATATTGACTTTGTGACTTAACTAACAGTCTTGAATAGCAAAAGTTTTTTGTTATGCCACTTAATATTTTAAACAAAAAAATTCTAATAATATATTCCTAGCTTTAATTCAGAACCAATTGGCTTAAATTTTAGTCTTAGTCTTAATTTGCCAGTTTTTACAATACCAAAAAAAAAGTAAAAATAAAAATAAAAATAAAAATACAAGAGATAAGACTTAAAAAGTATCTGGCAGGTATTAGAAAGGAGCATCAAATGTTAAATTCATAATTAGTTGATGTTACAAGTGATTATTTGAGATATTAGTACAAATAATAAATCTGTAACTTGGTTTCAATAGCTTGATTATGTTAATAATTCTGAAGGTTTTTATGATCTGAAAGTTTTTTTTGTTAAGTTCTTTGTATAATGAACAGAAATTCAATAATTGTTTCAGTACCTTTTTAGAAGCTTGTTCTGTGAATTTTTTTCTCAACTTAATGACTGGTTTTTCTGGCAGTTTTGTCTTTTTAGTAAGCTATTCTTAATTTTATGAGTTTTTTATTCTTGTTTTACAGGTTTTTTATCAGGCTATCCTTGACATTAATTACTCAGTGCTTAATCTTTTTAATTAATTAGTAAACAATAAAAAAATAAAAATAAATAAAAATAAAAAAAAATAAAAAATTAGTATTTTGTTAATAGTTATGATTAGAAGCTATTGGTTTAGTGTAATTAGGTATTGAATTCTATCAACATAAAATATTAATAGAGTGGAAATAATTAATTTTCTTAATCAAATAATGATAATATGGATTCAAGTAATAATTAATATTTTATTAATATGTAATTTAATTCTACTTTAATTATAGAAAATTACTTTTGAAGAAAGAGATATTAGATAATTAATAGATTATTAGTATTAATTCTGAATTGAATTTTTTCTTTTTTTTCTACTTTTAACACTTTTACTATATATACATAATTAATATTATATAAAATTCTTTGGATTCTTTTAATTTCTTTAATCAGTGTTATAGAAGTGTTTTTTTGGTATATTTTAATTGTTGATCTCTTGTTTTAATTGCAATCAGTCTTTCATGAGTTCCTCTATTTTATGTGTTTAATATTAATGATAATGTACTAAAGGTTTTTTTTTGATGTTGTAATGTAAGTTTTCTCTTTAATTCTAGTTGTCTTTGTATGTTGTATACTTCTTTCCAAAGGTTAATCTAAAATCTACCCACTGTTTGGGGTCTTCTCTGAAGCTATCTTTGCAATTGCCTAATGTGTTTCTCTAATCTAGAAACACGGAATGTTAATGGCCTTTTCGCAATTTCTCTAAGTATATAATAAAGCTTTTTCAATTTAATTAGTAACTATGTGAATAATCTTAATTAGGGATTATTCTTCCAAAGGGTTCAGAGATAGAATGATAGTTTCATTTGCTAGAGAGGGTATGTAAATTCTATTGTTAATCTCGTAATTGTGATGTTCATTCAATTTATTATTTTTTTTATTAATTCTTTTTGAATAAGATTTTATTTAGATATTTGTTGCTTCTAATTAAAGCTGTTTTTTTTCTTCATCATTAAAAACTATTGTATATATATATAATTATTGTTTTACAAAATAATGTTTTGTAATACTCTATTTTCATTATTTCTAAATAGTGCTTGCTGCTATTGTGAAATAGTGTTTGCTGCTTTTGCATGATAATGTTTGCTGCTATTGTACAATAGTGCTTGCTGTTATTTGTAAATCATTTTTTTTTATAAATTGTTGCTGTGCTATTTCATGATTGGCTAATTTATATTATTTATAATTCCTATTAAATTTTTGAACTGTAACACCAGAAACCCTAAAATTCTTGAAATTTTGTAATTTTTTAAGAAAAATTTTGCAATTTTTTGAGAAAAATCTTGAAATTCCTCTTTTATTACACCTATTTCTAATTAACTACTTTATATTCTTATTAAAAATTCTTAAATTTCTATAAATAACATTAATTTAATATGTTTTAGCTTGTCATTAAAAACAGTCAAGATAAGTGCAAACTTTTATGTTCCAACTTGTTTATTATTTAAGAGTTACAATTAAATATCAACTTAGTTTCTGTAACAATTAAAATTGAACACCCAATATTCATATATTAATAAACAATATCTTTTTGCTTAGCAGAAACATTGATATTTTAAATATTACACATACAGGGGGGTATAAAAAGTATTGGACACTTTTATAATATGTTATATAAAAGAACTAACTTATGAATCATTAATTTTTTATTATTATATTAAAATACATGTTAGTATTTTGTTTGACCCCCATTTGCTTCAAGAATAGCTTGAACTTGACATGGCATAGACTTAATCAAATTATGATAGTAATTTACAAGTATCGCATTCCATTCTTTCTTAACCCACTGTTCCAATTGTACAATATTTGAGGATTGTGAATTACGTTGACGAATTTTAACTTTAATATATGACCAAAAATTTTCTATTGGAGTAATATCAGAACTTTGTGCTGGCCAAGGAAGTAATTCAACATTTGAAGAGGTAAGAAAAGAATGCGCGACTTTTGATGTGTGAATTAGTGCATTGTCTTCCTAAAAAAAAAACTTTTTTTTAGTTTTTTTTGCATGAAGTTTTACTGTAAGAATTGCATAATTAGCCAAGATTTCGCAGTGTATAACTCCAGTAATATGACCAACCAAAGGAACTAAAGGACCCAAACCAACCCATGAAAAACATTCCCAAAACATGCGACCAAAGCTTTTTCTAACTGTGGCTGCAATACAATCCTTATGAAACTTTTTGGAAGATTTACGCCATACATGTCCAAATCCTGTAGTCCTAAATTGTGTATATGTAGATTTATCTGACCAAACAACTCGTTTAAAATCTTCTACTGTCCAATTTTCATAAGTACGAGCCCATTGTAAACATTTTTCTTTATTTGATTTGGAAATTAATGGCTTGAAACAAGGAATCCACGAGCAAAGTCCTTCTTAAGCTAATCTATTTTGAATAGTTTGTATAGAAATAGATTTGTTAGTATCTTTAATAAAATTCAATTGTATTTGAGAAAGAGTTTGGCAATGGGTTTTTTTATTTTCTATTATTGAATATTTGAGTTGTTCACGTGTGTGTTTGTCAAGAATTTGTGGTCGGCCCATTTGTTTTTTAAGAAGTTTTTTTAGCTTGTATGACTTCTATACACGTATTACAGAAGAACATAAACATCTAATAGTCATTGAAATCTTACTATTTATATGTCCTAACTTTTTTGCTGAAATAATCACTCCTTTTTGGTATTTAGAAAGTTTTTTTCTAAGACACATTTGATGCAGTAAATTTTTTTACGACAAGAATGTTTGATATTTTATAAATACGTGTATGATCTACTGTTGTGTTTTACAAGGACGCGATTTATGTTGATTTGTAGATTATAACTATAAGTAATTATAAAAAAAATTATGGCTTAAATTAGTAATGATATTACTATATATAGCCTTTTTATATATTATATTAAGTGTCCAATACTTTTTATACTCCCCTGTAGCAATCTTTCAAACAAGATCAGTTATTAAGATAAATGAAAACTTGAATTCAGAACACTATTGTTTATTTTGGCTAAAAAACACAAAACTATATTTGAAAAACTCTTTAAATTGTTTTCTAACTTAGAAATTACTAAAAAATCAAAAGATATTGCTTTTATAACAGTCTTACTACTAGTAACCACACCCAAACCTTTTTTCATTACTATATCTATTTCTTAATTTTGTAATAATAGGGTTACTAATGACTAATGTCTAGAGCTAAACTGAAAAATTATTAGCTTAAATGTGTTCAATCTCTTAGCCAACTTACCAACTTGTTTCACAAAGCTAGCAAAACTGCATTTAAGAGTAGTAAATCTAATATTTAATTCTTCTAATACAAATAAAGTAAGCTTTGTCTTTAAAAAAGAGCCAAAATTTATTAATTATTTTATACAAAAAAAAAAAAGAATTTACCAATTATCTTAGTTCAAAAAACACCACCAAAAGAGACAAAGCAAGTAATAAATGCTGAATTTTTGGCATAAATAATTGTCAGTCTGTTTTTATCTGCTTTTAATAAGTCTTTATAAGATAAACTATTTGAGAACATTTTTCTACTTTTAGAATAGCTTAGTAATATATAACTTAAATTTTCACATTTTATATACATAGCCAAACTCAAGTAAGACCAATACAAGTTAACACTTTTTAGTATTGGCATAGTTTTTATAACAGCATTTAATAATTTAGCAGAATTAAAACAGACAATTACATATTTAGTTTAGGCATATATAATTAGATAGTAATTTATAATACAAGTTTTTCTACTTACAGTACCAATAAAACTCCAAATATTATGAACATTTATTTTTATTAGCAATGTGTAGAGCAGTGTTTTATATCAATTTTTTACATTTCATAATTTCTTGTTTATATTAGCCTTAACTACATATATTGTATTTTTTCTAATTAAAACAGACCATTTTGCTGCAACTAAATCAGCATAATTTAATTAACCAAACACAATTACAGTTTTTTGCTATAGCTTTACCAATTACATCTTAATAAACTTAATCTTATTAAATTTAGATAGTATAATATATACAGTTTTAGTCAATATTCTAATTGAAATTTCTTTTACTATTACAGCCTAATCTAAATACATAAATAATTTTTTGAGATTAGTGTTTACAATAATATTTTTAGCTTTTACTAAATTAGTTATTTGTGTTAAACTAGATTTAAAAGTAAATATAGCTTTAATAATTCTAGCAAATTTTAAGAAAATAGAAGTCTTTTCCAAATTTATTAATTTTTAAGAACAATTTTTTTATTACTATAAGTCTTTCCTAAGAAAACTTTCCAACAATATTATTTAAGCCAATATTCAAAGCAAAAAACTTCCTAACAGAAACAGAAACCAGATTTTTCAAAGAAAAAAGAAGAGTTGGTAAAGCATTTAGCAAGACATCATTATTATCATTATTATTCAAAAAATTAATTTTTTTTAAAGATGTACTCAATGCTTTTTTGGTCTTTATTCATAGATTTTTTGGTGTTTAGTTAGAATTCTCCTTATTAAAAAAGTTTTTTTTATCATAATTAATACTGGTCTCCTTTACCAAACACTTTTTTTTTATATTAATACTATTGGATTTAGTAGTATTATTAATTTTGAAGTCTTAAAAATAACCAGTTAAAACCTTAGTAAAAATTATCTTGCTATCAATACTGTTCTTTAAAACACCATTTTTTTTTCTTTTTAAGAAAAACTTGTTTACTATTATTGCCAAAACTAGGATTTTTAACAGACTTTTTTATAACAGTCACATTAAAACCAACAATAGTTTTATAGTTAAATAGAAAAAATTTGGATTTATTGTACTGAATAATTAAAAACTTCTTTACAAAAATTGTACTTTTTGGTGGATTTTGAATATAAGAGAAAAAAAAATTTATTAAATATTAATATTTAAATTATTATAACATATTTTGAGTTTTAAATAAAATTATTTGGTTAGGAATTTAATTATTGTAATTATAAATTACTGAAATTAATACACATATATGTATTTTAATTAAAAAATTTATATATTGTATCTTAAATATTTTAAAATTAAAATCAAAGTCTTTTATATTTATTAAATATTAAATATAAGCTAAAATTAAATCATTATTATGCTAAAAATTAATTAAAAAAAAGAAAAAAAAGATGTAAAATTTTGTTTATTTAATAATATTTTTGTTGTTATTTTAAAATACAATTAAGAATTCTTTTTACTTTATATTTTATATTTCTATTTGGCAAAAAACGCGTTATAAATAAAAAATTTTTACTAAATTATTTAAAATATAAATTTTGATTTTTTTAATTCAGCATTGTTACTAAATAAAAATAACACAGAAATTAAAAATACCCAATGATGCAGGTTTTAAAAATTTTTCGTAAACAAGTTCGTAAATGTTATTACGAGTATGGCAATGTCTATATTTTTGAATTAATCAGACAAATAAAGTCCTAAAATGCTATTGTCAAGTGAACTTTTAGTAATGAATAGAGATTCTTGAGCCTTTTGGGAACATGAGCCTCTTTTATAAATCCTTGCCAACCATATACAAAATCTTGTTATGCTTCCTCATTAGAGGTCACACTATTTTTAACTCGATGTATACAATCCAATTACAACTCTTTAGTATTAGCGCAATAAGGGAATGATGTCTACCATCGAGTCAGTGAAATTGAGATATTCTGTTGACCTGAGAAATTAATTTTCATCACACTCGATTGATCGAAATACGTTTGTTGTTAACTCCCAAACGCCATTAGGAGAGGATTTTGAACATAAAAGATCAACTAAAATCTTTATCGATCGAGAAACCTTAATCCAATTGCAAAAATTATAGCGCATATTTGGAGGTTAGGTAACATAGGGGGTATTTTTGTTCAAAGTAATGACTATTGGAAAATAATTTATAATATAAAAACTAAAGAGTTGGATAAAGGGAATTGAATGTTTGCCTATATCTATTTTCTATACCATAGCGTCGTGGTCTGGATTAGTTAATCGAGGTTTTATATTCAAAAAATATAGATCAAATAAAAATTAATGTTAAGGAATGAGGCAGAAATCAAACATGAATAATTATAAAGCTTTACCCGGCTTCGTCTCATCTTTTTTTGTAATTGAAGTACACCGTACATCAATGCTTCCGCTGTCGGCGGGCATCCAGGAACATATATATCGACGGGTACGATCCTGTCGCAACTAGATGTATACATGAATATTATATAATTAGAAAATGCTTCCGGTAATTTGGATATTATGTTCTTTATGTGGAATTTTACCCTCTAACAACACTATAGGAATAGTGATAATAACCACCACCATTCGCACAAGAGCCCATTGAAATCACCCAACGAGGTTCAGGCATCTTAAATTAAAGAGGCGAGTTTAATTAAAAAACCATGTATTTATTTTATCTTATTTTCAGTAAACCAAATAAATAAATTGTACTCTAACCTGATCATAAACCTTCCTTAATGCTGGTGCCATTTTATTGGTTAGGGTCCCTGCCACGATCATTACATCAGATTGACGAGGGGATGCCCGAAATACAATCCCCAGTCGATCTTGGTCATATCTTGCCGCTGCCATATGCATCATTTCCACTAAAATTATTACACAAAGTCATATTTTAAAAATGGTTCATAAATAAAAAAAGCTCATTGGTATTTTAAATGAGTTTACCAGCACAGCATGCCAGACCAAAAGTCTGAGTTGTGTGAGGAGTAAATGTGCAATTATTTCATATAATTTCAAGTGAACATAATCAAATTATAAGTGAGGAAAATCCTTACCATTGGCCAAATTGAGCTTTGCCGTGCCCAATTTATTACTTGATCTACAGTCGAGAGCACGTATTCTAAATGAAACCAATATGGGGCTTGTCAAAACTTTTAAGTTTAGAAACAAATTTAAAGCTTTGTAACTAACATACCAACAGCGTTGTTAGGTTTGAGCAAAGAAAAGTTGGTCGGAATATTCTTTGATAGAGAGGTTTCAGATTTTTCTGTACTCAAGTTGGCACCGCTCTCTGTAGCTAAACTACGCACAAATCGCGTTTCCATAACTGATAAGAGACCCAACTTACTAGCTATTAGAAATCAAATATGAGTGGAAAGCAATAAATCTTAATAAATTAAGCAAAAGGAATAGGTTTTACCTCTTTGGGCCCCATGATTTAAGAGAAAATTTTCCCGCGAGAAACCATTTAGTAACGGTAAAGTCGCTGAAGAAGAAGAAAGTTAGACAAGAAAACAAACCGAAAGAGCTTTGATCGAAGCAAGTAGAGATCGTGAAAACAAGAACCTGTTCTCGCAAGTAGATTTACATTCCTAAAAGCCATTCTAAAAGTGATTGCAGAAGAATATGTTACAAAAAAAAGTTGAGGTTCGATTTATATCTCATTTTTTAAGTAAGCATCTACTGACAATCCAGATATAGTAATATTCGAGCATGATTAAATTTTTATTGAAAATCTGTAATTATTATAGTAATTATGATGTATTTTGCTTTTTGTCTAAAGTTGAAATATTTTATAATTGATAAAACAATTTTTTTTATTAAATAAAACTCAAAAAATAAATTTGTTTTTTAATATATAATGTTATTGAATTTTTGTAATCAATTTTTGATTTTACTCAAATTAAATTTATTATATTTTTAATTAAGTATGTAATGTAATAAATAATTATCACAAAATTATAATTAATTATGGGGTTTTTATATTATAATTATTTTATGTAAGAAATATTATTATTACTGAATATGTTACTAGCATAAGCAAAAAATTGAAAATATTAATATTGATTAATTAAAATAATTATTCAATTATCAACATTGAATTTATGATATTCAATATAATCTGAGTTAACATGATTTGATAAAAAAATTTTAGGAAATTTTTTTGTCGAAGCACAAATTCCTCGAACCTTTCAGAAAAATCGAGATCACTATGGTCAAGAAAGTTATTGATTCTCGAGTACCGACGCTAGTAAAGAATGGCGTACAAAACAAACATCGCTCGTTTTTTGTGATCATAGGAGACAAAGGCAAAGATCAAGTTAAGCCTCCCCCGTCCCTGGTCTTAAAGCTTTCTACTTTTGAAAAACCATTTCTCAATAATGGACTGAACATTTACCCAGGTTGTTAACTTACATTGGCTACTCTCCCAAGCACAAGTAACCTCGAGACCTTCTGTCTTATGGTGTTATAAAAAGGAATTAGGCTTCACTAGGTAGGATCTCAGTTTCGAACGGTTCATTATATTGAAAAAATAAAAATCTTCATTTTTATGTTTTAAGCCATCGTAAGAAGCGTGAAGCAAAAATAAAGAAAGAGATCAAACGGGGCATCCGAGAACCTAACGAGGAAGATCCATTTGAGCTTTTTGTCGCAGTCACTAATATTCGATATACTTATTACAAGGAGACGGATAAAATTTTAGGTAACACATATGGAATGTGTGTGCTTCAGGTAATTTTTACTTTTAAATACAAGGAATTCACTAAAACTTGGTAAATTATTAACAAAGATATACAAATCAGGATTTCGAAGCATTGACTCCAAATTTGTTAGCAAGAACTATAGAAACCGTGGAAGGGGGAGGAATTATAATTTTATTGTTAAAAACGATGAAGTCATTGAAGCAGTTATATACCTTGACGATGGTATTATTATACTAGTCGCTACCTTCAATATCTTTTGTTTCATGTTTTGATTATTCAAATTTAAAACCTCTTTCCTTTTTTGAAAGGATGTACACTCCCGTTACCGCACCAGTTCTCATGACGATGTGGTTGCTCGATTTAATGAACGTTTCATCCTTTCGTTGGGATTTTGTGATAATTGTTTAGTGGTTGATGATGAATTGAACGTTTTGCCGATTTCTGCTGGCAAAAACGTGAAACCACTTCCGTTAAAATCTCCCCAAGATACCAACATAACCGCTCCACAAATTGAACTCAAAGAACTAAAAGAGTCGCTAGCTGATACACAACCAGCTGGGTCACTCGTTGAGACCGCCAGAACTTTGGATCAAGCCAAAGCTATTCTCACTTTCATTGAAGCTATATCTGAAAAAACTCTCCGAAGTACGGTGACCCTTACTGCTGCACGTGGTCGGGGTAAATCAGCCGCCTTGGGGATAGCCATTGCTTCTGCTATTGCCCACGGATATTCCAATATTTTTGTGACATCACCTAGTCCCGAAAATTTAAAAACATTGTTCGAATTCATATTTAAAGGATTTGATGCTTTGAAATATGAAGAACACTTAGATTATGATATTGTACAATCAACAAACCCTGACTTCAATAAAGCAATTGTGCGAGTGAATATCTTTCGACAACATAGGCAAACCATTCAAGTACGTCTTTTATAGTGAAAGAATTTGATCGACATTTGAAACCCTTTACACTTTTACTGAACTGGAAACATTCTAATGCAATTTTTCAATAACACCAGTATATTCAACCGCAGGATGCTCACATCCTTGGTCAAGCGGAATTAGTTGTTATAGATGAAGCTGCAGCTATTCCTTTGCCACTGGTCAAGAATTTGTTCGGGCCTTATCTAGTGTTCATGGCTTCAACTATTAATGGATATGAAGGAACAGGGAGATCACTTTCACTTAAACTCATACAACAACTTCGTGAACAGTCCCGAGGCTTCATTGGACACCATAATAAAGCCCCAAAATTAGATGATAATTCAAACATTGTTGATCGTGATGGAAAATCAAAGGCTTCAAAATCTGTTACTCATGATGGAGCTTCTTCTGGTGGTCGTGTGCTTCGTGAAATTAAGCTTGACGAGCCTATTAGATATGCACAGGATGATCCCGTTGAAAAATGGTTGAACAAATTGCTCTGTCTAGATGCTACATTAATTTCTAAAAATATTCAAGGATGTCCGCATCCACAGAAATGTGAACTATACTATGTTAATCGCGATACCTTGTTTTCCTTTCATCCCGTGTCAGAAGCTTTTCTACAAAGAATGATGGCCCTTTATGTAGCTAGTCACTATAAAAATTCTCCGAATGATTTGCAATTAATGTCTGACGCGCCCGCTCATCATTTATTTGTCTTGCTACCACCTGTTCAAGAAGGAGATCATTCATTACCTGATCCCCTTTGTGTTGTACAGGTAAGAATAAAAGAAACAGAAAATACAATTATGTGAGCTTACTCTGATATGTTCAAGTTGTTAGCTAATTCGGTATTAGGTTTGTCTAGAAGGAGAAATTTCCAAACAAACCGTGTTCAATAGCCTGGGTCGTGGCCAGCGTGCTAGCGGTGACTTAATTCCATGGCTCATTTCACAACAGGTATTATGATGGATTGTTTTTAAAAATCCGATTCTTATGTAAAATAGTACTTCTCACAACCATTGCTTTAATAGTATCAAGATGATGATTTTGCGAGCCTATCGGGAGCCCGTGTAGTCCGAATCGCCACGCATCCAGATTATATGCAGGTAATTTTAGATTTTATTTTTTTCCATAATAGCTATATATATATATTGATTCCTAACGAATTCAAAATATGAAGATGGGTTACGGGTCTCGTTGCCTTGAACAGTTGACCGCTTTCTATCAAGGAGAATATGCTACATTAAACGAGGATGAAAAATTTTATGAGGAGACTATTGCCACAGTGAATGAATCAGAATTTCAGGTAAAAATTTTTCAGCTTAACCAGATTTATATAAAATTTTGTTTCCTTTTCAAAATGAAATTTTTTACTCTTTCGAGTTGTTGATTGGGGGTGAAAAAAGTTGGCTGACCTTCACAAAGATGAAATCAAAATTCGCGACCCGCACAAAATGCCACCTCTTCTCTTGAGACTCGCCGAAAAACGACCTGATCGGTTACATTATATTGGTGTGTCGTACGGTTTAACTCGAGCTCTTCACAAATTTTGGAAACGTGCTGGATTTGTTCCTCTTTACCTACGTCAAACACCAAATGAACTTACTGGCGAACACACATGTGTAATGCTCAAAGCGCTTACATCCAATGATTTGATTACCTCCTGTTCACCTAACTGGCTGGCAGCATTTTCTCGAGACTTTCACAAAAGGTTTTTGAATTTATTGTCCTATCAGTTCCGAACATTTTCTAGTATCTTGGCTTTAAGCTTAATGGAGTCTGTCAATGCTGGTTATGAAGCTGTCAAGGGTGAATCACAAAGTAAGCTCATCTATTTTTCCAGCAATTTGACTCCTAGTTATATTTTTATTGAAGACTAATTTTGTGTTCCCATCAGCTATGACCATTGATACTATGCGCTCTCTGTTTTCCGCCTATGATATAAAACGCCTAGAAAGTTATTCTAACAATATGTTAGATTATCATGTTGTTTTGGATTTGCTTCCGACTGTAGCTTCCTTATATTTTGGAGGGCGATTAGGTGACGAAGTCAAGCTATCAGGCGTGCAAAGCTCTATATTATTGGGTATTGGGTTGCAGAGAAAGAGTGTCAGTGAGTTGGAGGTGTGTAAAATTAACATTATAGGAATATCCTCGATTAAATGCATTTAATTATCACTAAAAATGTTTTATTTAGACAGAATTGGCTCTTCCATCAAGCCAGATTTTAGCACTATTTATTAAAATAATCCGGAAAGTATCAAATCATATTAGGTCATTAGAGGTTGTTGCTGTACAAGCAGGCCTTCCTCATGAAACTGCGAGCGTGAAAAAGAAAATTATATCACACGACCATTTAGTCGATTCTGAGATCATGGATGACAATGAAGCTCAATGGGATCCTGTGGCACAAACATTAGATGATGATTTGGATGAAGCCGGGGACGAAGTAATGGCTCAGATGAGAGCGAAGCAACGAGAGCTTATCGATTCGATGGATTTGTCAAGGTTAGTTTCATGCAATTTATTTCTATTGAAACGAGTGCTCCTAATTTTAAGTTTGTCTTTTGCATTGTAAGATATGCAATTAGTGGAACTACAGAAGAATGGGAAGTTGCCGAATCTAAGATCAGTGCCGAGAAATTAGGAAAAGCTAACTTTTCTACTCTGGTCAGTGTAAAAAATCCCGATTCAACTAAACGGCGGAAAGCCCCTGAAACAGCAATAGATATTGCTGCCAAAGAAACAAAAATATCTAAAACGGGTAAAAAAAGGTCGAGCAAAAAATCAAAAAAATCTTGAAATTTTAGTCATTCACGTAAACCTGAAGTTTATCCTTGTGCTTGGAGTAGCAGTTTATACAGAATGTGGTTTTTAAAGTTGAAAATCTAAACTTTCCAGTTGTAGAAGGTAAAAACAGTTTTCAATCAATAAAGACTAATTTATGAAAAGCTTTATAATTTCAAAAAAATGGTTCACGTTTGATCTATATTAGTTTTGAAAATAAAATCTAAATTTTCTGATTATGAAATCTATTTCTAATCAGCAAGTAATAAAGCAGCGAAAGATAAGTGATAAAATGCTTCGTGAAGCACCCTTTGCAAGGTGGAGATAGATGTGCAAGTTTTGAAAGTAGGGGCATATCTACTCAGATGTAATAATTGGCGTTCTTCCCACTCTTACCGATAATGGAGTACGGAAGGGGTATTCTCACTTTTTAATGAGTAATGGCGGAAAGGTCGTATCTGGAAATATCTTGTCATTCCTCTTCGGAAGTGAAGCTAAACTTGGACATTTATAACGATGGATACCAAGCTTCCCATTTTATGGAAATATAAATATTTTGTTTTTTTCCACGTTTAATGGTTAAACATGATTTAGTAAAAAGCGTTTCAAATATTTTTATAAAAAGGATATCTAATTAACTATGTTACAAAACCGTACAAATTAGTCAGTTCCCGGTCATAATGTTTGTTTTTGAATTAAAGTTTCCAAGACGTCTTGGACCTGATTCAGGACAGTGGCATCGCAAACTAAAGATTCAGAATCTCCCTTATTTACATTAATCATGTCTTCATGGCTACTTCGATCTTCCTTCATCACCAATTTTGATAATTGTGCCGTTAAACTATCCAGAGTGTCTATGGTTTGCGTCGAGGATTCTTTGTTAGTGGGTGGTGAGTCTGCGACCAAACTAATATCATATTCTTTTATTTCTAAGTCAGCATTCTGAAGGGGTACATAATGCCTCAATATTTTCGTTATCTTTAAGAATTAATGAAATAAATCGTGAAAACCGAAATTTTATAATGTAATAACAATTAATAAAGTGACTTTATATACGGCAAACCTGTAGGACTTGTCGAAAAACCTCCCGCTCTTCAAGAATTTGCACGTTATTAGAATCAAATGGAGATTCCACACTCATGAAAGCTGTGGTCAATTGTTTATTTTCTGAAGAGCCATTTTCAGTTAAGATATTTTTCATCAAAATACTTAATCGTGATCGGGCAACAGATAAGGGAGTTCGGTGAAACGCGTCATCCATATAAATTTTTGCACCTTTAATCCAAATAATGATTAGTTTTTAAATTTCAGGAAACGATAAACTGGTAATAAAATTATTGATATTCACCTGCTTCCAATAAAGCGACGACACATTCTAGCTTATTTGAAATAACGGCTACAATTCCAGAGTTATAAACATTTATTGCGGTAGGCATTATAAAGTTAACTAATGATTTAAAAAATCTCACCTAAATGCAGGGGTCGATTTCCAACAACATCGGGATCTGCGTTTACATTGGCATGTCGTGAGATCAACAATTTCACTATATCAACATGCCCTCCAGCGCAGGCAAAATGTAAAGGCGTTCGGCCTTTCTCGTCCGGTCGATTTATATCAGGTAAAGGGTTTAAATTCAGTAAATTTATCACTAATTTTGAAAATATTATCAGTTTGAAGGAAATCCAAATGTAAGCAACTATCTTCATATATTCTTACCACTATCGTAATCACCCCGTCCAGAAACCTCCCTCAATTTATCTTCCCTCAATTCACGTTCAAGCGCCTTTTTCAGTTTTGCGCGAGTGATGTCCTGATGTTTGTTATTTATTCTGGGATTTAGCGTGCGGCGAAAAAGAAGTGATGGTAGGGAGTAGGGCAAATTAGTAGTATTAGTCCAAGAGAAGGAATCGCGGAAAGTGCTAGTGGGGGTTGTGGGTGGTGGAGGAGGTGGACGCGAAGGTTTCCAAAAAGATTCTTCAAAATCCTCTTCCATACTTTAAAAGTGGATAAGCTGGTCGAAATCCTACGGGAAAAATGTTCATTTTAGCCCTCAAATGTGAACTTAGTGAATGAATAAATAAATAAATAAAATGCATTGTTAACAGGTGATTGGCCTTGCAGCGCAGAAGTTCTGGGAATACCCCTGATCCCAAAACCTCCTGCATTAAAATCTTATTGTGTCGCGGATTTGTATTGAAATTACCAAATTGTTAGGCACAAAATTGCAAAAATTGAATATTTTTATCTAGTCTTTAATATAAATTCACATAGGTCGGCAGAAATTTTTCAGTGTTTAAGTCAAAAATTTCAGGAGCCAGAAATTGAGTCGATAATTTCAATGAGTACAAAATGAGAATTCGGACTTTGGTCAAGTTGCTATGTTGGAGGGATCTAGAAGAATAAAATTTGGGATCCTAATTTAAATATCGGAATACCCTTTGGGCTCTTCTGATTTTAAAGCTAGCCTCTAATACCTACCTGGTAAAAATCATAAAATGATAATCAATCATCATCATCATCTGGATCCTACATATAACGAGAATTTATTTAGGGTGAGCGGCATTCGCAACAGATTCCTCTGAAAGAAATTAATCGACTTACCGGGCCAAACTGTGTATAATCGATTTGTTTTCCTCTTGTTCGTCGACCACTTTTAATGATAAGTGATGTGTCAAGGCTTTCAAGCTCTTCCCCTGCCGTGTTATAAAAAAAGTCGTTGAGGAGGACAAACAACTTTATGATTTGTTGATAAAAAAGGTAAAATATCCTTACGTATATCTTCTTCGCTACCCGATTTATCTTCTCCCCCTGAATGATCGTCAGATTCATCGTTTCCTTTTTTTTTCTTAATGGGCCTTTCATCAGAATCTTCAAGGACCTTTTTGCTACTAGTGGTTTTCTTTTTTTCTGGTTTAGATTTGACAGTTGTCTTCTTTACCTTCTTTAGAGAAAATTTGGAAAATTTGGAAACATATAAATATGATTAATTTTAGACACATCCTTAAATCAACCTTAGTCTCTTTCTTCTTTGGGGGAGCTTTCTTTGAATTGGATGATGTTGATGTTTTTTTTTTCTTTTTCTTTGCGGTAGAATCATCCGAACCAGATAGCTCTTCAGAATAGTCATGTTCCTCAGAATTTGATTCTTCACTCGAAGGAATCTCTTCTGCTATAAATTTTTAATCAAGGTGCTCATAAATGACGGATTCTTCAACAATGAAAAACAATTCAAGTCATCACAGACCATCATCTTGTATAATAAATCCATCATCTTCATATTCATCTTCATTCACCCGTCCAAAAGGTGCTTTTTTAGGGGTAGAGGGAGACGCGCGTGTGGTACTTGAACTGGGCTTTTTGGTCTTAGTCGAAGTGGAAGGTGCTGACGTTGCTTTAGGTTTGGTCGTTCTTTCCTTGTCCCTTGATTTTTTACTTTAAGCCCAAGAAATTGCAAATAAGTATCACCGACGAAGAACCACTTTGGCCACCGCTTTTAACGCGTAAACTCACAGCGTGCGATCGCGTTTTTGGACAACACGAAAAAGAGCAAAAAGTGTAGCGTCTTCATACTTATTTACAACTTCTTCCTCTCCATCCTGCTGAGCTTTTCGTTTAGCGGCAAGCTCTTCTAACTTTCTTTTTTTATCGGACATAGTTTCGTAACTTTTGTTCGATAGTAAAAGAAGCTTAAATGAAACTTAAATGTAACACTTTTATGGGATATTGACGCGAAAATATCCGATTTGTGCTTTGTTTAACAAATGAATCCCTGCCGCTTTCAAAAAATTTATATTAACTAATCTTATCAGTATACATATTTTTAATTTCAACATTAAGAAATTATGCAAAAATGGAATTTCGGGATCGAGATTCTTTTCTTAAAATTAAAATTGCACTTTAATTCTTTATAGCATATAAACATGTTTTGGATAATGTTTCAAAATTTGTGAATAAAATTTAAGAAAAAAAGCTTTCAAAATAAACAGTGTTTGGGAATGAAAAAAAAGCTGAATGTTTATTAACAAGATAATACAATTATTAATTAAATTAAAATAATTATGTATTTATTTAAGTTAATAACTTGGTTAATAATTAATTTTAAAATAGTTAATTTATATGATAAATCAATAATAAAATAATTAATTTAATTAAACAATATCAAAATTAAAAGTATTTAAATAAATATAATTTTTTTATAACTTATTATTTAATATATATATTTATTTATTTACAATAAATATAAGTTGTACAAGTTAAAAAATTATTATATATAAATTACTTAAATATATTAAAACTATTTATAACCAATTTTTTAATATACTAAATTATAACAATTTAGTTTTTTTATAATTATTAACAAATTTTGTAAAAAACAATATAATTATTTAATTAACAATTTAAATATACTAATTAAAAAATTAGTTTTAAAAAATTTATTTTAAAACTTTTACAATTTGCAATTAAATAAATAAAATTTTAAGATTTACAATAAAAATTTCTTATAATTTTTTTTAAAGTACAATTTTAATAACAGTATTAAGTTATATAACAAAAAAAATTAATATAATTTGGGTTTAAAAATATTTTTTAAAACAATAATTTTTAGATTAAAAAAATTTTATTATTATTTTTATTATTAAAATTAATCAATAAACAAAAACAGTTTTAACAGTATTAAAAAACTTAAAATATACAATAATATATTGTTACAAATCAAAAAAATTTAATTTAATATTTACAATTTTATTAAAATATTTAAACTATTTTTAATTTTGTTAAAAAAAACATTTAAAAAATATTATACAAAATTATAATAATAAAAACAAAAACAAATATTATAAATATTTATAATTTTTTTAAAAAAATGTTAATAAATATAATTTGAACATTAATATTTAAAAAACTTAAAATATAAATTATATATATAAAAATTAAAAAAAAACCTAATATAAGTTATTTTAATCTTTGCAATTTTTTTTAATTTTTAATTTTTAATTTTTTTAATAAATACAATTCAACTATTATCTAGTATACAAAATTAAATTAAGTAATCCAAATTAAGTAACTTAAACTAAATACAACTTATGTACTTACTATATATAACTAGCCACTTGGACCAAACAAAACAATATTATATATCTATATAAACTTTTATATTATTATTCAAACCAAAAAATAATAAACATAATTTATATCTACCAAAACTAACTACAAAAAATTCAATTATCTTAAGAAAATAAATCATGTTATTTAACAAACCAACTACTAAATCAACAGTTAGATTAGATATTATACTGTTATTATTTACTAAATTTATCTTTTCTATATTTACTCTAAACTTGAACCTAGCAAACCAAATCTTTAAATAATAACTTTTTATTAATTGTCTTAAAAATACAATCACAGTTATTAAAGTTTTTTATTTGTTTTTAAAAACTATTATAGTCTTTAAACACTATTTTTTCAGCATAAAACTCTTACAAATTATAGCATATAAACTTATATCAAACAAAATACTTAGAGAGAATTTTTAATATAACAGATAAAAAAGCAATATAAATACTTATTAAAAAAATTCAGATGTTAAAAAACTTTATTAGTATTTTATTGCAAATGTTTTTAATTTTAAGGCAGGTAAAAACATGATTCAAAAATTCTACTTTACTATAGAACAAACATAACACTTTAAAATATTCTTTGTTATATAATTTTTTTCTAATAGCCACTAGTAAACATTTATATACAGCCTTTATCAAATAAATATACAAATTGGTAAACTTTTTGCTTATAAAACCAAACAATATATACAAGTTAAAATACTATATCTTTATAATAGACAGTTAATTCATTTTTTAAATTAATTTACCTAATATTACATAATAATTAAAACCATTTTTCTATTAGATATAACAGATAGATCTATACAAATTACAGATAAAATAATGAATATTATTAGAAACAGTCATGTTTTTTATTACTATAAATTACTTATATACTCCACTTAACAGAAACAATAGGAAATATATAGTCTTATTTATTATATAATCTGCTTTAATATTGTCAGAAATATCTAAATAATCTTTAACTTTAATCTAATTAATTAGAAAATTTTTATTCTTTATTAAATTAGCAATATGTCTTTTTTTTATTCAATAGCAATTACAAAAGTCAGATGTAATAAACTGAATCTTAGACATATATGTATTAATAACAATCTGACTATTTAAATACAAAATAATTATACACAAAGATAGAATACACTTCAAAAACAAAGCAACAGTCTGCAATTCAACCATTATAAACAACAGAAGACTATATACTTTAATATTAATTTTTATATCTATTACCAAAAAGTATGCAATAGTTTTATAAAAAACCTTAGCAAAACCCAAATTTTTCAATGACTTATTTGTATATACTTTAATATATGACCAAATTTTATGTAAATATTTATAAACATTAAAAAACTTGTTAGATTCCAGGATATTTAGGCCATTTAGTTTGTTAATTCAATTAAAATTAACCAATAAAAATTTTTTATTATACAAAAATTTTAAAACCAATTTAAACCAAAATAACATAAAGCTTAAGAGATTCAATTTTTTCTAATAATAAAATGTTTTTTACTCTATTACATTGTCTTTTTTGTCTAAAAGTCTATTATTAAATGTCATTTCAAATTTTTTCAAAAAATAAACTAAATCATAATATAGAAACTTTCCTAAAATATTTGACATTAAAAATTTCTTAGAACTGCAAAATACATTAAGCAAATTATTATCTAAAAACACATTATTAATTAAAAAAATCTTCACAACTTTGGCCAAAAAATTATTGATAAAACTAATATACAACTTAACAGAGCAATACAAAAGATTTAAAGAAGTTCAGTTCAGAATCTGCAAATCTAAATGTCTATAATTAAACAAATGCCTAAGAATACTTAAAGCATTAAAAAAACTACTACTAATGCTAATTTATTTTCAGTTTGTATTTGCTCAAATAATTTCAATCATACAAAAAAAAATAATACAATATTTTATTAAAAAAATTACATGGCAAATTGACTTTAGACTTAAGATCTTTCTTAATTATAATATCTTATTTACAATACATACTTAATAACACAAAATTGAATTAAGATCTATAGCCAACAATAAATTACAAAACAACCAATATCAAATAAAAAAACAGTTTGTTTATAATAGTTTTTTTAAATATCATATTAACAAAAAATCAAATATCAAAGTAAGTCTTAGTAATACTAAGCTTAAACAAACTTTTAGATAATAAAAATTTTTTTAAATATCTGTGCAATTTTTCTTTTTTGGCAATTGAGATTGACATGTTACTAATCTTTAAAGATACTGTTTTAACACCTTAATTAATGAGAATAATTATTGTTTTTTATTATTAATTGAAATATTATTAATCATAAAAAATTTACTGGCTATATTTAAAGCATATTATATAGAAGATTGACTATTTTCAATCCAAATTGTATTATTAACAAAAACATCTGTAGCAAAAAATAACATCAAACTTTTATTATTTTTTATTTTGTTTGTTTTAACAACAAAATTAGTATTGATTTAATATTCACACAAATGCTTATGTCTCTTAATTTTGCACAAAAGAAGACCATAAAAAATTTTCTAATAAAAAAGTGAGAAAACTTTATCTTAATTTAAACTATTATGTATTCTATAACTATCTAAGAATCCAAGATTAATTATTATTTTATTGATTTTATTCTCATATATACAGCTAAAAAACTTGACAAACTGTTTACACATTTTAATTTATTATAAGCTAACTCTTAAATAATATTATCTAACTAAGTTATAGACTTTACATATTGTTACAGATGATTATTTGAGATCTAAAACAAATAACAAACCTGTAACTTGGTGCTTAATAAGTAATATGATTGGTGGTATCTGAAGGTTTTAGTTGGTTTAATTTGGTTCAAATTTGATCAAATTACCAAACTAAACCAAATTTGAACAGAAAATTTGGCAAAATTTTGAATTTAAACTTAAACCAGACTTAAAATTATTGAATTTAAATTAAATTCAAATACATACAATAAGTCTGGTTCAAATTCAGTTTGAAGTTCATGAACATATTTAGGTTTAACTATTAAAAACATTATATTATACTATTGTTACAGTTGAAACACATAGTTTTTATTAATTATCACATGTATTAGCCACTGATGTCATATAATTAGCCACTCTATTTTTAGATAGTGATCATTGACCTGATCAATGACCTGACCGTTGACCTGATCATTGACCTGATCATTGATCTGATCAATGACCTGATCATTGACCTGATTGTTGACCTGGTCGTTGATCACTTTAGATAGCTATATAAGCAATGATTCCCTTAGCTGTAGAAAAACATAATCAAAGTAACGAAATAAACAATATCAATTACTTCCTTTCATAATCGCTTATTCCCCTTTCCTTACCTTCAAATATCTATTTGTTGGCATTCACATATCTTATTTTTTCCCCTTCTTGATTTGTATTTGTTAGAATTAGCCTAAGAAGCAATTGGCTTGCTTTTGTAATTCATTGAATAAAGAAACGATTGAAAAGTACAACGATACCTGTTATTGATTCTAAAAATCGCCGAGTTGAGGCATAAAATAATAGCAGCAATGTTATCTTGTTGACAATCACAGACTATTTCTTTACCTTCAGATTTAAGAAAAGATTAGCGACTGTGATTTTTATGAGACTGATCACGCACATTGAATTCCTACTTATTCAATTTGCTCCCTTATTGTAATTCCTTCTTTGTTTATTTCCATTACCATACAATACTGTTCTCCCTTGCTATCCATTAGCTTGTTACTCCAATCCATAACATAAAAGTGGTGCTCCCTGTGAGGTTGTCAAAATTCACTTATTCCCTCATTGTATGGGTAATTACTCATATCTGCCACAGCAATCAGAAGAACACTTTGTAGCACACAACAGAAACAACCAAAGTTTTATTGAACTTAATCCTCTGCCCTCCTGCTTGATTTGCTTCCCCCTTGAAGAACAATCCAGTAGACAATTCCAAGACTTTTGGAACTGGTTCCTGAATGAGCATTCAGCTGAAATCTACACAGCTTATACAACCTATTACTTTGACCAAGCTTATTTTGAAAACAACTTTGAAAAAAGAAACAACAGTATCAATCAGCTCTTATATTCTGCAACCTTTGAACAACAGCCCCCTGATTTCGAATATCTGAATCATCAAATTCACATTTGGATTGCTGCTCATTAAGCAACTGAAACTCCCTTTGAAACAGAAGAAGAAAGCTACCAAACTGCCCCTGTTTTTGATCTTTTATCAAGTGAATCAGACTCATCTACACAAACAGTTACCCCTAAACCAATGACTAATGACCCCATGCAAGCAAACATTCTGGCTGCCCTCCAAGGTATACAAACTGCTCTAGGGCAAAGAAACAACACCCCAATACCATTATTTAGAGGTGATGCACAAGATCCAATTGAATGGTTGGATGACTTTGAAAGAGCTGCTATAGCCAATCAATATGATGATGAGTACAAGTTCCAAATTGTTGGTGGCTATCTTCAAGAATCCCCTGCTACCTGGTTCTCACAAGAAACAGATGCCAATACCCAGCAAAGAATCGTTAAATAAACACCAGCAAATGTGGGAGAAATCAACACTTCTTTCACTACCCAGTTTGAAAACAAGTTCAGAACCCCAATATTAATATCAAAATAGTGTATGGAATTGGAAAGAAGAACCCAAGGTCCCAGTGAAATTGTAACCAAATATGCCAAAGCAATCAAAAAGTTAATCAAATGAGTAGACACTGGAAGAAATTGGACAGAAGAGCAGAAAATTCACTCCTTTACAAAAAAATTAAGAACTGATTTATCGTATGCTCTTTGGCCCCTCCTGGCCCTAAAAAATAATCCCACCATGGATATGGCCATTGAATTAGCACAAAGAATTGAAGACAACCAAAGGATGCACTTGGAATTCACACTACCAGTTTTTGCTTCTGTTCTTGTCATGGCTCCTGCCCCTCAAATAGCTACTACTTCTTTTGCCACTCACACTCAAGATCCAAATGAACAGTTAATAGACAGACTTACAGCAAATCTTGCTCGGTTATTAGAACCCTTAGTCCAAGCAGTCAGAGAAAATCAGCAACCACAAAGACCCAGATTTGAACTATGCTTCAATCAGCCCCAGCAACCACCTTATCAAAGACAACAAAATTGTGGCCCACCTGTATGCTATTGCTGTGGATTAACTGGACACTTTTCAAAAGATTGCAACAATCCTCCACTGCCTCCACCAGTCCCCAGAAACAATGATGCTCAGAACAACAGGATCAACAACAACAATGTGCCCAACCAAAGACCCAATTATGCCAACATCAATTTCTTTGGAGAGGATCCCCTAGTTGAAGCCACTGTTTATCAGCCTTT
>JAAOMT010000557.1:0-15139 GCA_016748015.1 Geosiphon pyriformis | reverse complement strand
CAGCAACCACAAAGACCCAGATTTGAACTATGCTTCAATCAGCCCCAGCAACCACCTTATCAAAGACAACAAAATTGTGGCCCACCTGTATGCTATTGCTGTGGATTAACTGGACACTTTTCAAGAGATTGCAACAATCCTCCACTGCCTCCACCAGTCCCCAGAAACAATGATGCTCAGAACAACAGGATCAACAACAACAATGTGCCCAACCAAAGACCCAATTATGCCAACATCAATTTCTTTGGAGAGGATCCCCTAGTTGAAGCCACTGTTTATCAGCCTTTAAACTGGTAGGCGCACCTCCAAAGGGTGAGAGTGCAAGCCAACCAGAAGAAAACCCCTTTTACGCTTTTAAATTAACTGATGATGACCATGACATGAATGAATTAGCAATCAACCTTTCTGAATCCACAAAAAAAAAGAAGAAAGCCAAAGTTGATTTCGTTCTAAACTCCAATAAAGCTTCTACATCAACTGCTGACAACAATGAGCCTCCAAAAGCCAAAGTTTTCAAGAACCCTCCAAAGTTGGAACCCCCAGAAATAGTACAAAAATCCGGTCCCTATTCTGTTGTCAAAGACCTTATGGAAACCCCAGTACATATAATCTTTGGCCAATTGATGACCCATCCACAATTCAGAAAAGATCTTCACAAATCCCTGATTCCAAAGAAAAAGACACCCAAAACCAACAAACGCTTTCACCAAGCTGAACTTGCTGACAATAGCAATGTCACTCCTCTAATTTGTAAAGCCCAAGTGGCTGGCTACTTCATTGATTTGATTCTAGACAGTAGATCATCTGTTAGTGTTATTGCCAAACACTTTTTTGAAGCAATTGGCAGAAAAATTGATGAACCATCCACACAACCAATGACCAATGTGCATGGTGATAAGAAAAAAGAGCTTGGCATAGCCAAAGCTATTCCTGTCCGCATCAATGGCATCAGCATTGAAACTGATATGGAAGTGTCTGAAGCAAAAGAATATACCATCATTGTTGGCAATGAATGGCTCAAGAAAGCAAAGGCTTTGCTTGATTATGAACTCTGTAAATTAACCATCAGATGTGGTGAGAAACCCATTGTGGTTAAGTGTCGCCATTGGACAACTCCCCCAGTATCCAAGCAGAGCCCAGAAGAAAATGAATCAAATGAATCAGATGATGAAGAAAGTAAGGAAGAAGAAGAACAAAAAGAACAAGAAGAAACTGCTGGACTTGTCTATACTATCTTCACTAGCAATAACAAAACCACTGGATAATGTTAAGGCAGATAAAGAAGGAATCATTGTCAATGGCAAGCTGATCTGCTGGCCTTATTATGACATGCTCAGAAGAATCTTTGACAGAAAGCCAGGCAAAAAAGCCAAATACAGTTATTGGTGGCATGATCCTTGTGCTCGGTGCTGGTGTGACAAACCATTGTATTCTTCTAGTGATGAATGTATGTCCTGCCTGATCTATTACAAAGATTGGGAACCAATCAGCTTGATACCCCAAGAGGAAATAAAAGAAGTCCAAAAGTTCTTTGAAAATGAACTATCTGAAATCCAATCACTGGTTGTAGAACAAAGAGAACCCTCTCCAGAAGAAAGAAAAGTAGATATTGAAAACCTGTTGGCTAGAAACAGCCCAGTTATCTCAAAAGAAAGTGAACCTTCTGGACATACACATGTGATACAACACACCATCATCACTAGAGAAACTTGCCCCATCCATTTGAAGCCCTATCAATCCAACCGGCACAATGATGAGTTTATCAAAAAGGAAATAACCCGAATGAAAACCCTTGGATTCATACAGAAAACCAAGAGTGAATGGGCATTCCCAGTTGTAGTGGTATCCAAGAAAGGAGGAACCCTATGCTTTTGTGTTGACTATTGCCAATTAAATGCCATTACTGAAAGAGACATGTACCCACTTCCCAAGATTGATGCAATGCTAGACCAATTCCATGGTGCTGCTTTTTTCTCAACCATTGACTTAACTGCTGGATTCTGGCAAGTAAAGATGGATCCAGAAAGCAGAAAGAAAACTGCCTTCATCACCAAGTATGGTACCTATGAATTCACAGTCATGCCTTTTGGTCTCACAAATACTCCTCTCACATTTCAATGCTTAATGAACAAAGTATTTGAATCAGTAAAAGAAAACTTTGTTCTAGTCTACTTGGACGACATAATGGTATACTCAAAAACCTGAGATGAATACCTTGAACATTTGCAAAAGGTTTTTGACCTCCTTAGAAATGCTGGTCTCAAGATCAATCTAATCAAATCATTCTTTGGACATCAATCCACCTAGTTCCTTGGCCATCTTATTACAAAAGATGGAATCTTCCCTGATCCAGCCAAAATTGAAAAAGTTCAAAACATTAGACAACCAATGAATGTTCATGAACTACGCTCTTTTCTTGGTTTGGCCTCTTATTATCGCAAGTTTGTCAAGGATTTCTCCAAAATCGCTGCTCCTCTCAATCAGCTACTTAGGAAAAACATCAATTATCACTGGGGCACTCATCAACAAAAAGCATTTGAAATTCTGAAGGAAAAACTGGTTACAGAACCCATCCTCATGCAACCTAATTTGGATCAACCTTTTATCCTCCACACTGATGCATCTGGCTATGGACTTGGTGCTGTTCTTTCCCAAAAAGATGAAAATAACAGAGAACATGCTGTAGCATATACCAGTAGAACTCTCACACCAGCAGAAAGGAACTACTCAGTTACTAAGCAGGAATGCTTAGCAGTAGTTTGGGCTACCAGCTACTGAGACAAATATCTTAAGAGTGTGAAATTTTTGGTGGTAACAGATCACCAAGCTTTGGTTTGGCTATGCAACAAAAGAAACCTGGAACATAAACAGATAACTTGCTGGATACTCCACTTGGATGAATTCAACTATGACATTCAATACTGCAAAGGAGCTAATCATCAAAACGCCGACGCTCTCTCCAGACTTACCATCCAGTGATAGTAAAACCCTCTCAAACCAAACCAACTTAATTATTTGTAACTCCCCCACAAACAAACACGATAATGGACTTGGACAACTACTCTGCTTTAATGAAATTTTTGGGTAAAGAACAATACCCGCTGGACTATACTCGACAGCAAAGAGAACATTTGCACAAACAATCAAATTTCTATTTGATTTGCTAGAACCAGTTATATAAAAGAAATAGAAAAGATTCTAACCGTCCCCAGAGAGTCATTAGATTTGAAGAAAGAGAAATTGTGATCTACAATATGCACATTGATCCATTAGCTGGACACTTTGGAAAAACAAAAACAATTCAGAAAACTTTAGCTCACTATTATTGGCCTACCTTGGAAAAAAACATTGCTGAATACATCAAAACCTGTGATACCTGCCAAAGAAAAGGAAAACCCAATTGCAAGGAAAATATCCATCCAATCTCTGTTGGTCAACCATTTGATAGAATTGGTATAGATGTTGTTGGACTTTTAACAGTAACTTCTGATGACAACAGATACATTATCACAGCTACCGACTATCTTATAAAGTGGGTAGAAGCAAGAGCCACCCCAGATCAAACAGCAGTCTCAATTGCCAATTTCATTTATGAAGATATTATCTGTTACCACGGCTGCCCCAAAGAACTTTTATCTGATAAAGGAAGAGCTTTTCTCAGTATACTGGTTGAAGAACTTTGCAGAAAAATGGGAATATGTCATAAACTCTCTTCCCCTTATCACCCCCAAACAAATGGCCTAGTAGAACGTTTCAATAGAACACTATGTAAAATCCTAGTCAAAACCAGTGAAGAAACCAACCTATAGGACAAAGTATTGCCTTCAGCCTTGTTTGTTTACAGAACTGTGAATCATGACATAACAATTTATGAACCCTTTTATCTGCTCTATGGACAAATGACAACTCTACCAATAGAAACAGATATAGAAACAATACCTTTTGAAGAAATAACAATAGGAGATTACAAGGACATTTTGCAAAGAAGACTTGGTACCATTCTTGACTCATTAGTAGAAGCACGGATAATTGCCTTTGAAAAGATAAAACAGTTTCAAGAGAAGCTCAAAAAGAAAAAGACCTATAAAACACTTTCCTTAAGTGTTGGTGACTTAGTTTTGGAATACCGTTCAGATAGAGACAATGTCTATGGTGATAAATTCTCTAGCCAGTGGAAAGGACCCTTTATAGTCAACAAAGTTTTGAACAATGGTTCTTATATCTTACAAGATCAATATGGAACAATATTTAGTGATTGACCTGTTCATGGCATGCGACTCAAGAAATATTACAAACAACCTGATTGGTTACCTGTTGTGGTAATACTGACCCAAATGATCAGCAAAAATTAGATATAAATAAATGCACCATTCCCAAAACAGAGGTATCTTCAATCTACATAAACAATTATTTCCTGGATCAAAACATTTAAAACGCTTTCTATACTCTCTATGAGTACTGGATTAAGAACTATCCAAATGCTACTCTGACTATTGGAAAACAAACCACTATAACAGACAACAGTGGAACTCACACTGTTATTAGACCAAAGAAAACAACTACCAGAAAAGAAAAAATTGGTGGCAAAATAGATAAATACCTGCTGGAAAGCATAATAGCAGTGATACTTTCACCTTCCAGCACAATTGAAAAAACAATACAAGAAATCTTGCCCATAGACAAAAACTTGTCATATGGAAGACAACTAGAACTCTATGGTTGTCTTGGTGAAATCATAGAAGACATGAAGCTTATGAAGAAAACAACTTCAGAGATACAAGTGGAAATTTTGGGCATTATACATTTAGATGTCCCAAGAGTTTTGACCATTGCAAGAAGAGCCAGAACTCTTATATAAAGATTTGGTCTCTTGGATACAAAGCTTATTTTGTCTCAAATACTATATACTCTATCCACAAAAGACTTCAACAAACTAGTTAGTTTTGAGTTAAACAAAACCCTTCACATAGACTATCCCATAAATAGTTTGATTTTGCCGGAGCTCAATCTCTTTGGAGAGGATGATGTTACAGTTGAAACACATAGTTTTTATTAATTATCACATGTATTAGCCACTGATGTCATATAATTAGCCACTCTATTTTTAGATAGTGATTATTGACCTGATCAATGACCTGACTGTTGACCTGATTATTGACCTGATCATTGACCTAATTGTTGACCTGGTTGTTGATCACTTTAGATAGCTATATAAGCAATGATTTCTCTTAGCTGTAGAAAGACATGATCAAAATAACAAAATAAACAATATCAATTACTTCCTCTCATAATCACTTATTCCCCTTTTCTTACCTTCAAGTATCTACTTGTTGGCATTCACATACCTTATCTTTTCCCCTTCTTGATTTGTATTTGTTAGAATTAGCCTGAGAAGCAATTGGCTTGCTCTTGTAATTCATTAAATAAAGAAACGATTGAAAAGTACAACGATACCTGTTATTGATTCTAAGAATCGCCAAGTTAAGGCATAGAATAATAGCAGTGGTGTTATTTTGTTGACAATCATGGACTATTCCTCTACCTTCAGATTTAAGAAAAGATTAGCGACTGTGATTTTTATGAGACTGATCACGCACATTGAATTTCTACTTATTCAATTTGCTCCCTTATTGTAATTCCTTCTTTGTTTATTTTCATTATCATACAATACTGTTCTCCCTTGCTATCCGTTAGCTTGTTATTCTAACCTGTAACACTATATTATTGTTTAATTTTTTTTAATAATTTCTGTATTTATAATTAAAAACACTGTAGTTCTTTTATAATTTTAAGCATTAAGTAAAACTTTATATTTGTAATCATATTTTCATCTACAAAAAAAGTGTATTTAGAAACAACAGATAATTTTTGAATTGCCAAATAATAACAAGTCATATATACAAAATAAAAAAATTGTGTTTAATGTATTTAAATATTAAATTATTAATAAAATGTTAATTTAAATAAATATTTTTTGTAATATATCTTTCATCATGCTATTATATCTATTTTTCTATTGGCCATTTTTTCAAAAATATAATAATTAATTTTGTTAAGTTTTTTTTCTTATTATTGTCAAAATTTGCTTCTAATATAGATTGTGTAACTAATGCTATAATATTATTAAAATTATTATTTAACAAAAACTGTTATTTGATATTAATATAATGTTTAATATGTACTTTATTTCAAAGAAAGTATATATTTTAAAGATTTATTTATTATATAAGAGTTAAAAAATAAAATTATTTGAATAAATTAATAACTTATAATTTTTTTATTTTATTAATATTATCATTTAAAAATTTTCTCTTTGTAAAATAATGAAATTTTTTCTTTCCATCCAATACAGTACAAAGCATTATAATTGTATTTGTTTTAGAGTAATATTTAACCAATTTTTATTTTGCTTCTTTAATTATTATAACAAATAATAAATCTAATATTAAATATGTTAAATAAATAATTAAATAAATACAATCAAGATTATAATACTTTATTAAATTTATTATTATTAACTGTGTTTTCAATGTAATTAAAAATAATATTAAAGAGAAAAATAATTAAAAAGACAGTATTATTTGAACTGGCTAATATTTTGACTGTAATATTTTTAAATAGTTCAAGAAATTTAGTAATTTTATTGAAAACAGTCCACTAATTATGTAAAATAACATATTAATAGAGATCAATATAAGTGCTAGTAAGAATGTTTAATGCTTATAAATTTACAGTTAGAATTTTTCTATTCAAAATATACAAAATCAAAAATAAATAAATTGTTAATTTAAGAAATAATTCATTTTTGATTATGTTATAAGTAAAATTTTACCAGATAAAACAATTCAAAATAAATTTACAGTATTTAATTTAACATGTATTACAGACATATTCAAAAAGCTTAAAACATTGAAACAAAATACAAATTATAGAATTAAGTTTTTTAATCTTTAATTTATACAAAGTTTATATTAAAAAAATTTTAAATAAATATATTTAGTTTGGGTTTTTAACAAATATCTTAGAAATATTATCTTTTATTTTATTTAAAACTATTTGTATTGCTAAGTTTAAAATATAATCAAAGTATTAAAATCAAAGATTTTTTGAGTTTTATTAAATGTTTTTTTCTTTTAATTTTTTTGCTAATTCTTTTACAAAAGTACTATTATTTGCAATATTATCAAGAGTGATAGTAAAAAGCTGTTAAAAAAAATTAAGTTATAACTAATAAAATTAATAATAAATTTATATAAAAAAAGAGTAAATATGATTTTTTTTAAACTTTTTTCTTGATTTTTTTGGCTAAAAATTTGGCTTAAAGCAATAATAAAAACTATTTAAATTAATATTAAGAAAATGCAGTTTTCAATAATATGAGCACTATAGTAATTCTGAGTCTTAAATAATATTAATACCAAAAATTTAGCTCTAAAGTAATGACAAAAACCAATTTAAGCCAATATTAAAAAAATATGATTTTTGATAATATGAATACTATGATAACTCTGAGTCTTAGATAATATTAATATGCTATATAATATGCTAATTTTATCATTGGCTATTAACTTATCCAAATTTATGCAAAAATATATATATATACTTTTGATATAATTCTATAATTTTTTAATACTTTAAAAAATTTATTTATAATGTTTATTTTATTATATTGTTTATTTATTAATTCAAAATTAATTATTGTTTATTGAAAATCTTAATTGTTATTAATATAATAAGTAGTAATAGAGACAAAAACTTTGTTATTAAAAAATATTTAAAGATCTAATGTAAAGGGAATTTTGGACTTAATAGTACTTAAGTATGCTTATTATATTATAAGTATAGATAAAAAAAAAGATATTTTATAATAAAAGTAGTGCTTACTCTTAATTTTTGTCTACCCAAAACATAAAATTTTATGACTTTATTTTTAATTATATTAGCACAAACAGATTAAGAAATAAGATTCAAATATTAGAATATTTTAATTAATTCAAAGTTTTCTACTATAAAAAGTAGTTGCTGATAATTAATAAGCCAAATAGTAATTATATTATAAAGTTTTTTATTATCAATATTAATAGCAGTTACTACAGAAAATTAAAGCAGTTTTTTAGTTAAATTGGCCAAAAATTATTAAAAAAAAATAGCAATTTCATCTATTGAAACATTTTTTGAATAAACTTACAATATTTTTAAACATTTTGTCTTTTTTTATGATATTTTTTTATTTTAATATATACTGTCTAGTAAAAAGTCTCTAAATAATATCATAAAAGTTTGATAGTATCTGTAATTTCACAAAAAATAGTTTATATACATATTTTAAAACTATATATTTAGCTGTTTTTTTTTTATCTACTTAAACTTATTAAAATAGTCACATATTTTACTTTAAAAACTACATTTACCAAATATATTAATATTTAGACTATTTGGGTTATTAAATTCTGTTATTTTGAATTTTAAATATTTGATAATATTAGATAATACTAATAATAAATTCATTTTGGTAAGTTAGAAAATAAATTTATTATATATAATTTTATATATTTTTTTAACTAATTATAGTAATTAAACAAAATAATGATTAATAAACAAGTAGTACAAATTATATATTTTTTTAATTTTATTAAACTTGAACAAATTTGTAAATTTTAAATCAGACTTAAACCAAATTCAGACTTTTTAAAAAGGTTCAATGCCAAATTTGAACTGAATTTATTTTGAAAAATTGATTCAGTTTGATTCAATTTAATCAAAATCTTATTTGCTATTACTAATTATCTTGTATGTATTATTTTGTTGTTATTATTGATTATCTTGTTATTGATTATTTTATTGTTATTACTAATTATTTTGTTATCTATTATTTTGTTGCTGCTAGTTATTTTATTACATATTATCTTATTATTATTGCTAGTTATTTTGTTGTTGCTGTTTATTATTTTATTGTTTATTATTTTGTTACATATTATTTTATTGTTACTATTAATTATCTTTTTACATATTATTTTGTTACTGTTATTAATTATCTTTTTATTATTGTTGTTAGTTATTTTGTTACTTATTATTTTGTTATTACTGATTATTTTGTTGTATATTAGTTTATTACTATTGTTAATTATTCTATTACTTATTATCTTACTATTATTATTAATTATTTTATTATTTATTATTTTGTTGTCACTGTTAATTATCTTATTATATATTATTTTATTATTGCTGATTATTTTGTTACTTATTATCTTGCTGTTTTTGTTGTTGGTTATTTTGTCATTAGTTATTTTGCTGTTATTACTAGTTATTTTATTACTATAATTTGTTTTATTGCTAATTATTATTATTTTTAATTTTCTGTTAAATTGGCTTTTTATTAGTTGGTTCTATATTCAAGTCATTAAAAAAAAATTTTTCTTGTATAATTAATTGTTTAAAAAAAAACTCAAAAAGAAAATAATTTATGTAAAGTTTTTTGTTTAAATATTTTTAATAAGATAAAAAGCCAATAATTACAAAATCTTTAGTATTTATTATATCTAAAGATAAAAATAAATTAATAATTGTTTAAAAAATTCAATCAATATAAAAATAATATTTTTTATATATTATTTAATATAAACTATACAACTAATTATTAGTTATTTTATTTTCTATTTATTTTGAAAGTTTTTGTTAAAATATATTATTTGCTTATTTAATTAATTTTTAAAATTAAGAATATTTTAAATATTTATTTATAATATAAATAATTGGCTATATTTCTGTCAATTTTTTGATTATTTTAGCTATAAACTCTTTTTTATTATTAATTTAAAAAATAATTAGAGATTTGAATATAATAAAAAATTAAAAAAAAAACTTGTAACTTTTTTTGCTTCTTTAGAAAAAAGAATTGTAGTTCAAAAAAAATTTGTAAAATAATTCCAAACATAATAAATATATTTGTAAGAATTATTTAGTTAATTGTATATATTAACCAAATTTACTCATAAATAATATATAAAGTTTTTTGTTAAAATCAGATTTGTAACTATTGGTTAAATTAAAGATTATTATTTAATATATCTAATATAATAAAAACAAAACTGTTTTACTAAATTTTTAAATACTCAAATGTATTTATTTTTAATTTATAAATAAAAAATTAAATTAATATTATATTTTATATTATAAATTTTGTTTATTTTTTTATGTCTTATTTCTAAATAAAATTTACATAGTTTTTTATATAATTTTTTTTTTAAACAGATTTGTTTTTTTAAGATAAAATATATTTTGTTTTCTAACTTATGTAATATAAAAAGTAGTATGTATTTAATACTTCAATTTAAAATTAAAGTTTTTTCTTTTAAAAATATTTTTTAATATTTTAATATATTAGTTTATGTAATCTTAAAAAAACAAAGTTTTGGCTTGTTTTTTTTTTACTTCTAATTATTAAATAGTTTTTAAAAAGGTCAAAAAATGTTTTTTAAATAAGTTATTTATAATTTATTAATAATAAATAATATTAAAAAGCCATTAAAAAATGGGTCAAATATTAAAACTTTGATTTTTTTAATTGATTAATAAAAGAAAAACTTTTTATTGGCCAATTAACCAAATAATATAATTGGTTAAGTTAATTCGGAATTAACACAGTATTAAATTAATGATTCAGAATTAATTTATTAGAATTCCAAATCAACTTAAATTGATTTTGAATTAACTTAAATTCTGTTTCAACTTATAATATATATAGATATTACTTTAATTTTTTTGAAATTACAGAAACTTGAAATTTATTGTTTTAAAAAGAGATTGTATAAGAAATATAAGATTTTAAGTTTTAGATTAGATATATAAAAAATTTAATTAAAGTTTTTGTTAAAATACAAAAACAGTTAAAAAATAAAAAAATCTTAGCAAGATTCTTATAAAATATCTACTGTTTAAAGATATTGTTTTATAAAAAAATTTTTTTGTTAAAATTAATAAAGTTTTTTGATTTTAAGATCTTGTTTATAATTCTTTTAAAAATAAACAATCCAATACTTTACTTTTAATTAAAAATATGTTATTACTGGAAATTTATATAAAATAATTATTATTATTTGAATGTAAAAATTGCCAATTATTTCTTATTAAAAATGATCTTGTAGCATAAAATATTTTTAGAATATTTTGCACTTTAAGTTTTATTGAAAAATCAATTTTTTTACCAAACTTCTTAGATTTGTTAACAATAATTGGCCAATATTAATATTATAGTTAATTTTTTATTCAGTTACTATATATTAGTTATACAGAATAATATTTTATTTTAAAAACAAATTGTTGACTTGATTATTGACTGAGTTTTTTAAACTTTTTTAGAAAAATATAATTAAAATAGTTTAAAATTTCCAAATGTCTTTCTTATTATTCTAAATTCTATTTATTTCTTTTATTGAATAATTTACAATTTTTAATTCAAAGCTCTTTTTTTCTTTTTTTATTATATGTTTTTACTAATCAAAGATTCATTTTTTGATTAATTAATAAATCGAAATCAATATTATTTGAAAATTTGATCTTTAATATATAACAATTTTTAAATATTTTTTTAAAAGTATTTATAGAAAATATATGCAGATATATTTTAAATCACTTTTTTTATTTGTGCATAAATTAATCAAGGTATTTATTAATTTTATACAAAAAACACTCTTTAATTGTTCTTTTATTTGCAGCAATTACATATTTTCGATTAAATTTTTATAATAAAAAAGATGATTCCGGGCTTGTTAAGTTCTGGATGATTAAATAGTGGTGTGAAGTACGACAACAATCATAAACTTTCAAAGATTTTCAATCAGGCCACAGTAATATCGCAATTCCAGCTGTGTCAACTTTGTGATCATATGGAACGATATTTTCTTATGTAAAATATTTTCAGGGAAAAGAATCTTTTTAATGTTTTAATTTTAATAATTTGACTTGTTTCCTATGATGTGTTTTATTCATTGTAATATGAGATTACAATCTATTGTATGTTCAGAAATAGATTTTCTATACAAAAGTACATGGATATGATAGCACAGAGTCATCGATTATAAACAAAACCTTCATGATATTTTTTTTAACTGAATTCATCAAAAATAACGTGGTCGCATAATTTTGGCCATCCTCTGTGGAATGATAAAAATTAAAATTTTCTTTATTATTCAAATAAGAGCTTATTTCAATTTTATTATTAAGTAAATTAATGAATAACTAAATGACACAATTATTTCAAAAAATAGATAGTCTAGATGTTTGATAGATAAGCTTATTAATAGAATTTAGTATGAAAATTTACACTTTAAAAAACGGGGGTATTCGTATAACGCAATAAAAGGTCTATTTCCATGAACGATAAAACCAAAAGAGGGAAGGGATGTCAGTGTGACGCCTAAACACTAACATTAGATTAGATTGTGTTTTCGACTACGAAATATGGACGCCATGTACTTAATCACTGACCATTTACATTGTGATAATGGGTCCCACGGTTTTAAGGGGGATGTGAATTTGATTTCCCATACTGATTATATTTAGCCATTTTAGGATAGTCGAGTCGAAAAAAACGAGTCATGAGAATCAGCGGATCCTCATGACTGTTGTTTATTCTAAAATAAATTCCAGAAAGTACTTAACTGTTTACAAGGTTTCAAAAAGTGACGCTTTGTCTTTAAATCTAGATAGAAAACACGTTTAATGACTACATTTTAAAAACTAGGGAGGTTATCTTCAAATCAAATTTACTAAAAAGGTCTAGTTAACTCCACCCTTATATTCTTGTTTTCGCGTGAAATACAAACGCGTAATTTTTGATAAACAGCCAATATCGAAATCAACAACTTAGAGGCAGTAACATATATAAAGAGGTGTTCTCTGCCTTCAAGCAAAATTTTATCCTATGATTACTCTTGCCTTTATCAACTACCAACGACAAATTACCGGCGTCCACCAACTCACGAACACAAACAGCTATAACCAGTATGACTAACGACTAACGAATCCAAGGAACACCAAAATCCGAATTACCAGTGTCGTTAACAACTTACCAATAGCGAATAAAAAATCTAAGAGGTTCATTCTCGCCCCGAGTCGTACTGATAACCGCAGCAGGTCTCCAAGGTTAAAAGCCTCTAGTTGATAGAACAATCCAGGTAAGGGTGTTGACGTATCTCTTCTAGCTCTAAGTGTTGGGTGAGGGAGGGGGGCATCCTTTACCGGAAAGAATCCCAACCTTAACCGAAGAAACTCAACCAAGCACGGGGTTTCCAACTCCTTTATATCGCCAAGTGTGGTGTTCTCTAACCTCTGTGCGTGCACCTGTTCTTCCGAATGTCTGCTTCCACTTACGGTCAATGACAGGAATTGTTATACCTCTGTGCGTGCACCCGTTCTGCTGAATGTCTGCTTCCACTTACGGTCAATGACATGAATTGTTATTTAACCTCT
The DNA here is from genome assembly GCA_016748015.1 of Geosiphon pyriformis. Lineage (NCBI taxonomy): Eukaryota > Fungi > Glomeromycota > Glomeromycetes > Archaeosporales > Geosiphonaceae > Geosiphon > Geosiphon pyriformis. Next base: position 1,669 of record JAAOMT010000557.1, on the reverse strand, counting down.
GTGCTTGCCGCATTCCAGCTAAATGTCTGTTTCCACTGATGGTTAATGATGTGCATCATGGGTTAAACTCTTCCTATCTACTATGTAGTGAAACCACAGCCAAGGGAACGGGCTTGGCAAAATCGGTGGGAAAAGAAGACCCTATTGAGATTGACTCTAGTTTGAAACCAACAATTGACGGATAACCACCGGCCATCAAAAATGCGCGACTTCAACATTCAAATATAACCACCTACCAATAATTCGCAACTCAACATTCGAATAACCACCGGCCACCAAAAATGCGCGACTTCAAACTTCGAATAACCACCAGCCATCAATAATTCGCAACTCAAAATTCGAATAACTACCAGCCATCAATAATTCGCAACTCAAAATTCGAATTACCACCAGCCAACAATAATTCGCAACTCAATTCGAATAACCACCGGCCATCAAAAATGCGCGACTTCAACATTCAAATATAACCACCTACCAATAATTCGCAACTCAACATTCGAATAACCACCGGCCACCAAAAATGCGCGATTTCAACATTCAAATAACCATTACCCACTAGTAATTCGCAATTCAACTTTCAAATAGTCAATGAATACGGAATAGAAAATCATGAACAATCGATCATCAAATAACTGAATTAAATTTTAGGGTTAGGTGGTGAGGAATTGATAATTGTTAGTCTGTTATTTATGCCTTGCAAGAATAAAGAGTGGGAGGGGGATTTCTTACAAGAGTGAAGAGCGGGAGGGGATAGCCACATTTGTCAATTATCTTTTCTATATCCATCTAGTCTAGGAATAAAACTTTACCAGTATATAACAAAGTTATCATGGAAGGGTTTTTACAATGTCAAAGTTGTTCACCCGTTGCCAATTTTGATTAACTCTTGTTATTTACTGTTTATTGTTTAAGCCTATTGAAATTTAATTCAGAAATTTGAAATGATCAATACAAAATATTTAAGAAACCTAATGTATAATAAATTCTTGTAATTAATAAAAGTATTTTTAAATGATAATAATAACTTCATATTTAAAACCACTAATCAAATATACTTTTCGAGACCTTTTATGCGCAAGTTCTGTTTATTTGATGATCTAATATCGGGTTTAAATATTAAAGTTTGAGCATGCTTTATCATCGTGTAAAACGAAAACCCTCTGCCCTTGCTATCGAAATGTATTAATTTGATCAACAAATGAAAAATTTAGCATTTTTGAAAAAAAAATGAAGAGTAAATTCAATTCTAATCAAGACTCGGGTAAACCAACGACAAATTTGGAAATGGATAAGAAAAAATTGGAATGATAAAAAGATACATCACGAAAAAGTGTCTAGTGGAAAGAGACGACTGGTTAGGTAAATATCCATCAATCGATTAAAAGTTTGGTGCTTTTTAATAAAATAATTGACTACTTAAATCGCCTGAAGAACATTCTAAAACAGATGAAAAATAGCATTTCTCATGATGAAGCCGAATCTGTAAACCTGACTTGAAGCACAAGAAAAAACTATAATATTCAGCAGGAATGCTTTAATAACCATTGTGCTAGCATCTAATTTAAATTTCAAAAGGTTTCAAGTCTCGCGTACCCAAAACACGAACTCGACTAGAAACATCTTTAATATTGGTCGATGGAGACCTGAAGAAAATATACTTTTATTGAAA